>VWYK01004356.1:32110-58171 GCA_013399775.1 Semnornis frantzii
TGGGTTTGTTTTTTTTTTTTTTTTGGGGGGGGGGGGGTGGCTTGGGGTTTTTTTGCATCAAAGAAAATTGTTTCCCAAATGAACTACATCCCTGACCAATCCCCATGTATTAAGTAATGTCTTTTGATATTCATCATCCATTGGCCTGTTTGCTGAGGAGAACAGCACATAACACTTTTAATTGCAGACTCTTGCAACCTTCCTGCAACACTATCTTCAAAATCCACACGCATTCACTCTTTCAACTCTTTCTGTATGTTTGTGAGCTGGAATGATTGACTTTCTCTGCCAACATCACTTCCAGGGCAGGCACAATCTAGTAACCTACTGAAGTTGTCAATTGGCTCCTGTTGTGTTCGTTCTCTGGGGATTTTGCAGACAAGATGTGTCAAAGGGAGCAATTCTCTGCCTTTTCAGAACGCCAAGGCCCATGAGGGGTTCGTGAGAGCACACATTTGCCTCCCATGCTTTCCCCCAGCTGCATTCTGTGGTATAATTACTTCATATTTGGGGCACTCACTTCCCCCTATGGAGGTTTTTGAACTTTGCTAGTGGTGAAATCCAGTCACATCTTGGCTGATATCAAGGCCATGATGTTTCAACAGCTTTTGCCAGAGGACAGTTGGGATGTAGGATTTTTCAGGTATTTTTATGGAAGTCATGCTGTATTATCCTAATGCCAATCATAAATTCATCTGTTACATTTTCAGATAATCAATTGTTGAATTTGAGCATTAGTCTTAAGTATTCCAAGGGGACAATTCTGAAGGAGGATTTTGTCACCTCCTTACATGAACTCCTGAGACAGCCTGTGCAGTCCAGTGGAGGGTTAGGGTAAAAAAAGGATGGCTAATAGCAGGGGTTTGATTGTCTGGGGAGAGGGACCGAAGGTCATGTCTTTCTCTAGTGTATGCAACTGCCCTGGGTGATGGCAAGGCAGACAGGGTGACTGTAATTTCTAGAATGGATGGCTAATGGTTTGATAAAAAGCTGACTGATTAGAGGCACTTCTCAGCTAATGACCATCAATTAATGCTAATCTCCAATCAGTGGCAAAGAAAATAATGGATTCCTGCTGGCTACACTGTGATGTGAACACCGATCAAATGGCTTTGTTCCCTGCATTGCTGAGTACAGCAGAAAGCGAAGAGTATCAGAGCATAATTCAGAGAGAAGGATGCTGGACCTGGAGCATCCTGTTTGTGTTTACCATGAGACTCTCTAGGTGCCTGGTCCCACTGCTTGCTCACTCTCTGGCAATTAGAACCCAACACTTCAGTCTCCTCCCACCACCGGTCACTATGGAAAAAATATCTTGACAATACCTTATTCCCTGCACCATGTAATGCAGAGCTGGATGTTGTCTTCTCCTGGACTTCAGATTTTCCCTTGAACAAAGCTATTACTTTTCTTAGTCTCAGACTCTTGTCAGACACTCACAGGACAACCACGTCCTAATACTTTCCATGATGATAGCTGTGGCACAGCAGAAGAGGTCTCCACTAGACAGAGGAACAGGTATTCATCTGTTCCATGGCTCCACTACGTCCCCTTTGACAGACAAAGTAACAGAATCTGCCCTTTGGGCAGACAATGGTAGGACCTTTCCAAAGAGGCAACCACAGCACTGTTGCTGACTTGGCATCCCAGTCACACAAGGCTGAGACTGCTGCAGTCTTTCAGAGGTGGCTCCAGCAGACCATAAAGCCAGAAATTGGCAGGAGGCCCCATCCTCCTATACTCAGTACAGGGGAACAAATTTGCCCAGCAGTTGCTTTCCTCAACTAGAGTTACTGTAACCAAAGCTTTCCATGAATGGACCTGACCCTTCCTCTCACATTCTCTGAGACATGAGTCTGGCATGTTGTCCCTCTGCAAAAATTATAGCTGTGGCTGTGAAATCTCCTTGGAGGTTTCTGGGGTGTAACGGGAAGGGCAATTAATTACCGTGAGATGATATTTTAAAATATTAACATATAGTTTATTAATATTAAATATTCAGAACTCACATGGCCCCGATCACCATTTAATAAGAATAACAGGCTCTTTGCAACATTATGGAAACTACATACAGGTTATAATAGGATCTAGAAATAACTAGTAAATATATACATTAATTGAACTTGATTTAAACTGGCAGAGAAGGCTTTGCAGTCAGTACACCGCTTGCAGCCAGTACGCCGCTTGCTCACTAGATGGACACAAGGAGCAACTTTCTGCTTAGGGCAGAAGGCAATTAATAATTACAAGAGGCTTTTGGTATTTACTCACAAAAATATCTGACAGTACCCAAGGCTTGTAGCGGGGCTGCTGTTGGTAGCCGTCAGAGGCTTTAGAGTTTCCCCAGGCTTCTGGGGAAAGGAGGTAGACGATCTCTGACCTGTTCCTGACTCTCTGGACGATTTGGGTTATCTCCAGGGCTTCCGTCTGGGCAGAAGGCTTCCAGGTGCAGGCAGATGTCTTGCGGTGTGCAGTCTGGGCACGGTGTCACGCCGGCTGTGCAGGTCAAATGCGTGGAGGTATCAGAGCCTCAGCTCAGGATCAAGGAGGCAACAGGCACAGACACATCTCGTAATGGCAAAGGCATCTGTGCTCCCTGCTCATCTCCTTTTATCCAATACAACCCAAGACTAATGGGCCTTTGGACACAGGATAGCCAATCAAATGGCAGTTAGCCAAGATCTGGCCATATTGGGTGAAGCCATAGGCTTGCTTTACCCTTCTTTGGGCAGAACACAGCCTTGCACAAGGCAACTGTGTGCACCTTGTTTACCGCAGTTGCTGGGCAGGCCACAGACCCCAGACTTAGTGGCTCCAGGCTCTTTGTCCCTTTTCCCGCAGTTGCTCTCCCCAAAACAGCAGGAGGGAGAGCAGAAAAAACATGCCTGGGCAAGCCAGGAGAGGCACAAGCCCAATTTGGCCTGCTTAGGCCTACCACGACGTGGGGGAACCTCTAAAGATTTGTTGGCTGAGAGCTCAGGGAACCTATAAACAATGTTGGCTCAGACTGTCCAGGTTTGACTGCCCAGAGCTGAGGACCTTGCATCATCACCTTGTTCTGGATGATGTTTCTGGGTGGGCCAGCTGTGCCACCTGCCCATCTGTGCAGCTGGCTTGCTCCAGGATCAGTTACCAGTTGATTTATCAGCTTCTGGGGAATAAAAAATAAATGTGCTGTTCCCAACAGAGATCACAGGAAATGGCAGGGTATTGCTGTAGAGCACTACATAGGAAGTCATTGCTCCTGATATGCTGTGTAATGCTGAGCATACCAGGTATCATCATCACTTTTTTTGAG
This sequence comes from Semnornis frantzii, assembly GCA_013399775.1. Taxonomy (NCBI): domain Eukaryota; kingdom Metazoa; phylum Chordata; class Aves; order Piciformes; family Ramphastidae; genus Semnornis; species Semnornis frantzii. Next base: position 35,409 of record VWYK01004356.1, read on the forward strand.
CATGGGTCCTGAACCCACAAAAATTAACCAACAGCCTTTTATCATTAAAACAGGCTGGTACATGCCATTGAGATGATGAGGAGAGAACTGAACAAAGCTTTCTTTCTGACAGCATGTGAAGTATATAAAGGAGGCCTGATGGAATGAAACAATCAGAAGAGCTGAGAAGTCACATACTGAGAAGCTTCTGAATTTAATATCTTCTCTAGCAGTGTGGAAATGTGTTTTGCAAGGCCATTTGCTATTAAGGTCTCCTTGTTAATCACACATCCTCCTGACAGACAGAGAGAAGAATGTGGTAAAGCTTTACATTTCCTGGTTATCACCAAACAGATAACCAGAAGAGCTCCTGTGAAAAGATTAGCACCATACACCCCTTTCTCTATTTCCAGCCTACTAATTATTAGCATTTTTCTCCCTGTCAGCTTACAAAAATATTCATTACCTGGGACATGGCTTTTGTTGCAGAGTGTTAATACATGAATGCAGTCCAAACCAGTGCAGGAAAAGAGCTGGCAAGATCATGCCCTCGTCCCACAATTACTGTGGTTCAGATAAAACTACTTAGAGCAAGGGTGCCTCATAAGTCTAAGGTTAGCTCAGATGATCGGTACCGCAATGTGGTGCTCAGCAGGAGCAAAGTTATCAAATTCTGCTCTGAAGCAAGATGCAGCAGACCTGGAAGGAAGAGCTAAGGCAGCAAGGAGAAATGTAGAGGCAAAACTTGGAAATAGCTTACAAGCTGGGAGTGTGCCACCTCTGTGGATTGTTGGGTAAAAAGCCCCATTTGTTTCAGAAACATGATTCCACTTTGCAGAAGCACACTGAAACACACTCTACTAGACACAGCCCAGCATCCCTCACAAAGAGAGACTTCAGGAGCTCATTACCAAGCAAAGTCTCTGGCACCTGATTGCAGCCTGTTTGCTTTGTAATTAACTTTTGCTGCCCAGCCCCTGATACACTGGTGACCAACTGCTTTGTGCAAAGAGCACTACTCACTGCGATGCTACCAACACCTCAAAAACAAAATCACACCCCATGAGATGCTGCAGGGACTAGTGAGGTTGTATTCATCAGGAGCAAGAACCAAAACGAGGGCTGCAGTGCATGGCTAACCACACCGTGGGACCAGAAGGACAGAATTAGTTTTGAGAGAAGCCTCTTTCAGTGGACAGGATGAGGTGGCATTGGAAAGACTGTGGCATAAATTCTGCTTCCTCCTGAAAGAAACACTGAGATTTATTGACTGAGGAGGTTGGAGCTTCTCCATCACTGGAGGTTTTTAAGCAGGTGTTACAAAACCAAGAATAATGAGAGCAATTCATTTCATGCAAGAAAGATTTAAAGCTTGGCTCATTTCTATAAAGCTATCTTCATGCAAAACCCTGGAGGAAGAAGAAATGTAGTGGCAGTGCTTCCTGTGCACAATTATGCCAAGACAACAAACCAGAAGGATGCTCCTGGCCTGAATGAATCACTGATTTCTGTTTAGCCTTTCAGAAAGAGCTGGTCACTAGCAACAATATAAACTAACTCTTTTAAAATCGTTCTTGGAGGGAATTACAGCACTACAGGCCAAGGTGTCCTGTCATCCCTCCTACACACACCTGTAAATGTGGATGGAGGGTTGGGTTTCATTTCCAGCAGTGTGCTAGTGCTTTAGAACATAAAGAAAAATGTTCTGGGCTTTGGGTTCCTCACTGGTGAAACTGGAGATCCAGGCACTGATGTTCACTACCTAATCCTCTGCTATGGAGCAGCAAGAGTAGGGCATCCCAGCAAGGGCTTCAAAGAGGGTGCAGAGCTATCTGAAGACTGCAGTGGTCTGTAGCACCATTGCTTCAGTACTGCCTTTAAAGCTGCCTCAGGAAGACTGAGAAGGCAGCAAGCCCACAGGATGTTTTCCCAGGCTCCAGTAATATCTGCACTACTGGGATGCCTGAGGGCTTCTCCATGTGCAGCAGCTCTGCTTTGTATGACAGCAGGGTCTTGCCCTCCAGGGTCACTGTCCTGTACAAGCTGATCAGAGAAGTTGGTACTGAACCAATTGCCATTGCAAGGATGGCATAACCACATGCAGGTTCAGCTCAGGCTGTGCTGAATCCAGGAGCTGGCCTCTGATTCAGGCAGCAAGAAAAATGTCTGTATTGCTGGAGGCTGAATAGACTCTTACCCAAGAAGGATGCCACATAACCTCCTGGTACCATGCTGGGCACAGAACTCAGCATAGGATTGGCACTTTGCAGAACAGACGCTTGTGGACATGGAGGCTACACTTGAAGCACAGCACAAACACTAACACAAATTACCATGGCAGAAGAGAGCTCTGATCTAAGCAGACTTAAGGGCATGGAAGATCAGAGTCCATCTCCTGTCTCAGTATATGCTTCAACATCAGTGGGGAGAGGCTAGCTGCACTCCAGCAGGAGCCAATTCTCATTGAATTCAACAGCAGAAGAACAAAGCTCTGTCTCTTCAAAGGTTTCTTTTATGGTGCTTATCCTGTTAGTAAGCATCATCCATTCCCTTCAAAAAGGGAGCCATCCACAGATTTGCCAAACACATTTTGCCCTCCAGAGACATAGTGCATGCTTATAATCATGGAATTATAAATGCACTGGGTTGGAAGAGACCTCTGGATGTCACCTGGTCCAACCACTCTGCAGTAAGCAGGGATATTCCCAACTGGATCAGGTTGCTCAGAGTCCCATCAAGCCTGACCTTGAATGTCTCCAGGGTTCCACTACCCTTATAGGAAAGTGCTTCTTCATAATCATAATTCACCTGCACAGGCAGGGAGAGGACTCCTCCCACCGCACAGAAGCAGGCCCGGAGATACTACATGAGATTTGGCTTCCAACAAAGGTGTTGTGCTTGTGTAGAATGCCCTCACATTTTCAATCCTGCAGCACAAACCACTAACTCATTATCCATTTTACTGGAGGACAAATTGATATCACTGTGGATGCCCTGGGGATTTATACACACAGAGACAAAAAGTAAATATCCACATGACTTAAAAAAGAAATAAAAGAGAAGGTAGGGAGGAAAAAACCAGTCTTATCCTGAATTCTCACCTTAGCCTAGAGCAAAACTAGATTTCAGGAGAGCAAGACACAGCCAGGCATCAACTATATCCTCACATACAACACTCCCTCACAGGGCTTCACTTAAATAAGAGAGGGGAAATATCCTTGCACCTAACCTCGCTGAGAGATGAGTGCTCACCACTGCAGAATCACACTGCTGTGCTCTGGCACATCCAAAGGAGTACCTCCAGGCATGGAGGAAGAACTCGTGTGTGTCACCTTTCCATGACAAAATATTTTCCTAGTGCATCAGCTACACTTCACAAGCTACAATTCGTGGTCAGTGCCACTGGTTATACCATCTGTTGTTGCTGAGAAGAGTCTTGGTGGCTCAGGGATTTATCCAGCTGGGTCTTGAAAATCTGCAGGAATGGCTACTGCACTACCTTGCTGGGCAGCTTGTTCCTCCCCTCAACTAAAGATTATGAGCATTCTGGATAATATGGGTCACAGTGGTGACCCTTAGTGCACTATGCTTATCACTAGCTGCTGGTTGGACACTAAATCATTAACCCATACTCTTAGTTTCTAAGAGTTGTTGTAGTACTAAACAACATGGATTTTTCTTACTGTTTCCGGATGATACCAAGTCTCTTGCCCAACTCTGGTGCTTGCAAACAAGCTGATTTCAAGAGCCTCAAATTGATTACACAGAGAAAGAAATCACACATTCAAAGACCAATGCTACTCAGGTGGTTTTCTCATCCATGCTGCTCTAGCAAAGAATTGGTGTTGAATGTCAGCATTGTATTAACTCTGAACGCCAGTGCTTGCTCAAGGTTTTGCCTCAACTAAAGGATTTGACTTGCTGCAAGGAAAATAGGGAGATGATCAGAGATGAGTGAAGATGTTTCTACTGTGACCATGTTATAGCCCACACCAACAGCCACTAACACAGCAACACTATTTCATTCCCAGCACTGTTTGCTGGCCTTAAACCATCTTCTTTGAAGCAGCATACAAAATACAAGAACCAGGATGTCACTCAATTTCTCCACCTCTCAAAGAAGCATAAGAAAGCAAGGCAACAAACTCTTAAATGTCAAAAGTCTCTTCTCCCCTGAGCAGGCACCCAACAAATCCTTGTGACTGTGTGAGCTCATGTTGCAAACTCCAGCACCATGAAAACGTGGGCACTTTCCCATGACTCCTCACCTGGGTAAAATGCTAGATACTGATAAGCAGCTGTCAAGAGCCCTCCTTGTTGGCTTTCTCACAATGGCTAACCAGCATTTACATGAAGCCTTGGGAATGCAGAAGTACCAAGAATGCTTTGGATGTCTTCTTTCAGGGTGGCAGCTGAATCACTAGGAGCATGAAAGTTACTGGTTCTTCAGTAGGAGGACTTGTAGATGTCATACATACAAATCCTGACTGTTCTTTGTCAAGTGAAGTGGGTAAGTCTGACAAGCATGATAGGGGAGATCTGAGAGATGAAGTCAAACTGCAGCTGGAAGAAGAAATAATTGCTTCATGCCAAAAGATGTTTCTCCTGTAAGCATAGACTGAGCATTTCAGTTTGGGGTTACTGTTTTGCTAGGGCCAGGGGCATGGGTGGTGCTTCTCCCTTAGGATGTATTCTTACTACTTGGAGGATGTAGCTAGGATGCAATGCAAGGAAGAAGGCTATACTATGTAGCTAGGATGCAATGCAAGGAAGAAGGCACGATGAGTGCAGCAGGGCAGGCAGGGTGGCTTAGTTAAATGTTCATTAGCTGCTCTCCCACTGCTGTTCACATTGCCTGGGGCTATATGCAGCAGAGTATGTGGAGTTCTCCCCAGCCCTGCATCTTGTGTCATTGGCAGTATCAGAGAAAGGATAACACCTCCTTGGCCTCCTGGTGGCTCATTTCACACCCATCTCTTTCGTTTAGTCTCCATTGACAAACCCCAGAGAGGAATGCGGTGAGAAAGAATCAGGAAAGGAGGGGGGGGACAGCACACTGAGGGCTGGTCCTCGGGTCAGGCAGCTGACAGCAGGATTTGCAGGGCAATACAGGCTCCATGGTTGAGCCAGGCTTCCTAGGCAGCATGCAGAAACCAAGTCAGGGGAGGCCTGGGATGTGTGATTCATCCCAGCCTAAGGCAGATGTTTCAATTAGAGCAGATGAATCATGCCCTTAAAGTTCCTTCACTGAACATAACTTCTCTCCCTTTCAGGGAGCCTAACTCTGCTGCAGGTGTTTGAAAGCAAAAGCTTCACCTTCTCCTCAGTGCCTACAGCTGGGTTTGTCCACACTGTCCTCCCAGCAGGGGAACTGCAGCATCAGCACAGGTCAGCCTCACACCTGGACTCCACTTTTGTAATCTGGACTTGGAAGACACCTACCAGTCTAGAGGTAAATGCTTGATTCCCTCTCAGTGGGATGTGGGGAATGAAAGACATTAGAGGGCAAGTAGCACTCACTACTCAAGTAGCTAGAACTGATCATGGCCAGAAAGAACCCGCAGGGTTTGTCTGGGGAGGAAGGATGAGGCCAGGAGAGTAAGAGCACTGGACAGCAGCTGTGACCTTAGAAATGCACTGGGATGACTGCCCTCTTAAGCAGCAGAACTGTGCTGCTTTACACCGGCTTTTGAGATGCTTCTCTGCTCTACCACTGAGGTGCTGTTCAACCCTGGCCGTGTCATTCAGACCTTAGTAGGTTCTCTAAGTTATTTTTTAATTGCAGCCAAGGTGAAGAGTCCGGGATTCAAGGGATGAGAAGGTGGCAGGTAGGGGCTAGTTCCAAGGTTCTTGTGTCATCCCAGTTCCCTACTCCTCACACAGAAGACCTGGAGATGTTCAGTCTCTCCCATAATGCTAACAGCACTTGAGGAAGAGAGAGGAAAGCAAGGAGCAGTTTCTGATTTGGGGATGTTACAGCTGTAATCCAACCAGAAGGTTGCAGTCACGAACCTTGACTGCATCTCTCCCCAGGAAAACAATACTAAGCAACAACTGAGTCTTCACAAATAAGAAGCTTATTGCTTGTAGGACAGACTGGAGGATGGGTTACTGTGGTCTGGCCAGTCTTGAAATCAGTGCCCATGCATGCTTAAACCAGTTTTTCATTTTAGGCTCTTATCAGATGAGTGTGGTGGATATGGAATTGACCACAGACACTGCCCTTGCTTTCATGGCAGCAGGATGGAAAACCATGGGCTTGAGCTGCACAATGAAGCTGCAGGAGATGTTGGCTGAAAAAAAGAAAAGCTTTCCTGCCTAATCAGATGCTCAAAAGCAATTAAAGAAAAGCAGGAGGGGTGGAAAATTACTTGTCATTTGAACACTTTATTCTCCTTTATGACATTTGCCTTACTGTGAGAGTTGTTTCCTAAATGGATAGAAACAATCTCTAATGTAGCAAGGCAGCCAGGGGCTCTCGCAGCCAACACCTCTCCTGTTTGCAAATCTCAAGAACAATCACAGACTCACCTGAACAAACAACTGGGCTTCCTGCTCCCTTATCTATCTGTGTCACATTGTCCAGTTCTCCTGCATTCTGTGTACCCAGCACAACAAACCACATCTTGCCCCCGAGTCTCCTGAAGTGATTAACTTTGGCATCTGGAATAAAACCTGCGGCAATATTTCCTTCTAAAGCAGAGTGAAGATTTCATTTACCCCCTCCCCCTTTACTTTGCCAAATTCCATTTTTGCTTCACTGCATAATTAATCAGGCACTGGAGCATATGACAGCTTGGCTTAAATTTAGTTCTCACTTCTCTTATGCAGCCTTGTCAGATACAGTTGGCCGGTCAAACAGAGTTGGATTTGCCTGAAAAGGCAACACAGAAATGATCAATTTTTGATCAGACCTTTATTCCATCAAGACTAGCATCATGTCTCCAATGGCAACCAGCATCAGGCACCTCAGAGAGCAAGAGGTACACTAGGTGCTGGAGGATGATGTCCCACCCAAACACAAATCACCCAGAGGAGTATCTGACAGGAGAGTGCATGAAGGACATAGACACACAAACAGATCCTTCCTGCAACCTGGATAGCTGCTGAGCTTTCTGTTCATTCTGAGAGCCCATGGGGTAGTCCAATCTACTTGGACCTTGACCAGTCAGGTGTTAAAAATGGTGTGTGCAATGCCTCAAGGCTGCTTAAAGGCTTAGACCTTGCAAAAATGTCAGTGGGTAACATGGGACAGATTATGTTCTGCACAGTGCAGAGCTTCAAGAACTAAAAGACAAAGCCTGAGATCATTGTAGCCCCGTGCTGATCTCTACACCAGGCAAGTGCAGCATAGAGCTTGCTGATGTACAATGAGATTCATTTATTCTTTCCCCTTTCCCTGTGTAGGGTTTTGCACTGCAGTGCTTACAAATTTAATTAATTTCTTCTTCCCATGAAACATCAAACATACACAAGATGGTCACTGACACTACTGCACTATGTTCCTGCTCTATGATCCTCTCCCTAGCTCCATGCAGGCCTGTTCCTTCAGGATATGATTCTCATAGTTGGATAAGATGGACCCATGTCTTGTCTCTTGGTGACCTGATATGAGGAATCATCTCCCAGAGGAGGACAGGGATTGGATATGCCACGCCAGCATCTGCATGTTTCTCGAACTGACTGTCCATGTCAGGACAGCAGGTCAAAGGATTTTGACAACTAAATGATTGGGGAAGTTGGGGTGCTTGATAGGAAATGAGATTGAGGATGAGATCTTGATCTGGAGAGACACTGGGAAAATGTTCTCATTTAAATAACAGCAGACAAAGGTTAAAAAAAAATATGTATATATAGTTGAGAAATAGAGAAGATACAAAAAACAGACTCACACACATGTATACATGGTACTCAAATGCAAGGAGGCCTTTTTAGATGAAAAGTGAATGATTACCTACTGAAAAATACAATACAACAAATAAAATTGCCACAAGTGGGAGATTTTCTAAGCTTGAACAGGCCAATGAGAGCTTTCACTGGCATCTAGTGGTATGTTGCAGAGGCAGAGACACTGCAGTCGATGGCATAGCTTCACATGAACTCCACAGTGGGCTTCCTGGGGATAGCAGAAACTCTGCCCAGATTGGAAGTTCATCACTTCCAAACTGGGCTGAGGAAGAGGCATTTTTGGACACAGCCTAACTCTGTCCTGACAGCTTTGTCTATGAAGATCTTCTGGGGATGAGCGTGAGGCACTCTGAGCCAGACCAAGGCACATCTGATCTTTTCTTAGCCTTTGGGAATGACAGGTAAATTTGCTCTATTTGAAAGAGAAGGTGAGCTGTGGGGGACTCACCTGGGACAGTGACAATGAGCAGAAACAGGAGATTTGAGGGCACAAGTCATCTACCCTAACAGAGGAATCCAGTTTAGAGTAAGACAAATTGTGCCCCAGAGTATGAATGGGCACTAACACAGCTGGCATGGCATGATCCTGGCCCTTCTCCAGAACTCTTTGGTGGCAAAGGAGTCACACAAACGGTCCCTCCAGCTGCTCCAGGTGAGCCTCTCATCCATACCCTGTCTCTCCCTCTGTGGTGCCACACATCAGGAAGGAAGGATTTATGGGAAGTTACTATGGAAGTAGAAAGGATGGAGAAGGGGGACATGTCTAGGGAGTCTTGCACATGAGGAATCTCACCTCTGCATACCTGGGCTCTACTGTGGTCTCTCCTAACTGCCCAAAACTTCCTGTGGCACTTCCATGCATCAAGTCAGAAGGTCTTCAGTAAGGTAAGTGAATGAGACTCGTGTATGTTCTGTTGTGCAGGTACAGGTATAAAGATGGTTAGATTTTATGACTTCTTCCTTCAGTGGACTAGGATGCAAGCTGCAACATAGATGCACCTACGAACTGGTGCTGCTGCCTCATGCCACTGGTTTGTGTTGAGGTAGGAAGTACATCAGCAACCCTTATCCAAGGCACATACAATGGGGAGACTGGATCGAGAGTTCTAGGGAGACTGGATCGAGAGTTCTAGGGACCCTGTAACCCTGAACATTCTTCTAGTACATAGACCTCACCTCATCTATTGCTTCAGTTTCCCCAAATCAAAGAGGAGGCAAATAGTATGTTTGCAGCCTTCAGTCGTATTTAGGACAGGATTGGAAGTGCTGGCTTATGCAGGAATGAGTGTATTTTCCACCCTCAGCGACATAGGACAGCCCATAATAGCTTCCCAAAGGAAGAACCATGCTAAAGCAGCTTTTCATCATGCACATGCTCCTAGAACCCTCCCAGAGAACCATCCTGGGCTAGACCTTCCTGCTGAGTCTCTAGGTCTTGTTATGCAGGGCATAGCTAGGAAGATTTGCGTGTTTCCTGTGGGGTTCTGCTGAGGCTTAGCCTCTCTCACTCTGCTAAAGCAAGTCCATACCCCTCAGTGTTCACCCTCGTCAATCCGTGCACTCCTTCAGTGCTCTCATTGAGTATTAAAAGAGATTCTTTGCTGGGAACCAAGCGGCAGCCTCAGCTGCTGCCTCTCCACGAGGGGCGTTGCAAGTTACTGCGGACGCAGAAATGCTCCTTGAAATGCTCCTCGAAATGCACCTTGACATGCACCTTTTCCCCCTTGCTGCTTCCTGCTATCAGCCTGGGAGGGAAGGAAGGAGGATGCTTGCAGCACTGCGGGGTCCCTTCCTTCCCGCAACAGACACACAAGCCAAAACAAACACCAACCCAAGCACTCTTCACTAGCGCAAGAGAACTGTCCCGATGCCGCCCATCTGTCCGCCAAGGCGCCGGGGCAGGCCCGGGCGCGGCGCTGCAGGGGAGCACTACAGATCCCAGAAGGCATCGCCAGCCGCCGACCCCTGCCGCTTCCCGGCGGTGTAGCGGAGCAGGGACAGAGCCGGCGGGAGGCGCTGCCCTCCTCTCCCTCCCAGCGCTCCCGCTGGCCCTTTCGCGGCGGCGTGAAAATCCTGTCCCGCGGAGCGAGTCGAAAGCATCTCCCCTGTCCTCCGTCTGCTCCTTCTACTTTGCTCCTTGGCTGTTTCGCTTCACCCTTCGGTAGCTCTCACTGTACTGGCTACAGACTTCCTTTAGGTCAGCCCCACTGCGGCTGCAACATAACTTGCAGCCAAGTCGCAAGCACTGTTGCGGCACTGAGGCAGCGCCGGAGGAGAGCCATGCCAGCCAGAGACTGATGGCCAGCTCAGGTAAGATGCTGTCGGCCAGCCGCCCTTCCTTTGTCCGGGTAGCACAAACAGATGACGCAACTCCCTAAGATCTGACTCTGCCCTTCATTCAGACCCTGAGCCTGGGGGATTGCGGGGCTGAAGCAAAGGCAAGATTTGGATCGGTGGGATCTGGATACCGGAGGAGAGAAAAAGAAGAAGAAAGTAGGAAATAATTTATTCATTTACCCTGATCGGAATCCCGGGATTTGTTGCTTTTTCCCAAAACCCAGAGGCAATTGGAACGTTGTATCTTTTTAGTCACAGCCTTCCCAGCAATGCAGACCTCCAGGGACAGATCTCACTGACGCCCCATGTTCCCTGCTGGCAGCCTGCCCCATAACTGGTGCTTTCGGCAGCAACACCTTCAGCCGTCAGTACTATCAGCCACATACACTCATGTTGACAGTCATCTCCAGCACCATTGTCTTCCTCTCCTCAGTCTTTCTGGCTCTTTTCCCTGCTGCAGTGCACAGTCTTGACATGAGATGTTGCTTACATCTCTGATGGCCTTGTTTTCTTTGTTTTTCTACCGGAAATACACAGCTTCCAAACCCTGCTGTCAGCTGAACCCTCTTGAAAAAGACAGTATCACTTAAGGTTTCCATGTCTCACTTCTCCAGCTGTCCACTCAGGACACCACTGACCTGTGTTCTGTGCATGGAGGTCTGCCAGTACAAAGCAACACATCTTGCTTTGCAAGTGGTGCCCAGTTTGGTTTGGGTTTATTCTAGAGTACTGAAGGCTTGGTTACTGCACAATCACTCCTTAAAAATGGGACTAATTATTACAATTACTGCAAAGTGCTTATTTATTTCTTTTGGTCTGAGGACTATTCCGAGAGTAAATGACTAGGACAGAAATAGTGCAGCCCAGAACCTCAGAGTCATTTCAGCAGTGGAGGCATCACAGATCCCACCACTGTTGGGGGAAATGAGTCTGTTCTTGCTCTCTCTTGAAGATACAGAATCACCTGGAATCCAACAAAGTCTCAGCTTCAGGCATTTCTGGGGCAACCCAGATGCCACCCATTGTGTTCACATAGCTAACACAGGAAGTGGAGAAGAAATAATGGCTTAATAATTTTCCCTTTATTTTTTCAGTCCATCAATCGGAGTCTCCAGGAATGACAGGGGAGCCTCTCCAAGAGATCAGAGGAGGCAGGGGATGGAGTTACAAACATGGTGTTTACATGCTGAGGTGGAAGAAGGTGGAAAAATGAGGAAAAATGAGGAAGACCACACACTCACTGTTGGCCCAGAGCTGGTGTGCCACAGCAGCAGCCTTTCCTTTGTGGGGAATGTCATACATCTGTTAGAGTACACTTTGATGTGTGTATCCTGATGGTTTTTGTATCCTCCCAGACAGTCCATCCCCACATTGTGGCTTTCTTGCACCTGCCAGCTGCTTTGCAGCCCCACCACATGCCACTGGGAGCAAGGTGCTGGTGCCATGAAGGATATTGTTAAGCATGTGATGCTAAAGGCCCACCTATGTGAGGAGTGTGGCAAATCCTTCAACAAGAAGGGAAACCTGAAGAGACACCAGCAGATCCACACAGCAGCCGAACTCTACACTTGCAGGGAGTGTGGAAGGAGCTTCACCACCTGGGGCCACCTTACAACCCACCAGAGCATCCACTCAGGAGAGAGGCCCTTCTGCTGTGGGGAGTGTGGGTGCTGCTTCCACCTGGAGATATGCCTGGCTGCCCACCAGAAGACACACACCAAGGGTGGTCCCTACCTCTGTGCCCACTGTGGCAGGAACCTGAGCACAAAGATCTACTTCAACATCCACATGCGGACACACAGAGAGAAGAGGCCGTTTGACTGCACTGAGTGTGGGAAGAGCTTTTTGAAGAAGGGGACTCTCACCACCCATAGGGAGATCCACAAGTGGGAGAAACCCTTCACATGCCCCGACTGCAGTAGGTGCTTTGGGCAAAGTGCCATGCTGCTGGCTCACCAGAAGATACACCTCTGTGGGGGACCTTTCATTTGTACTGAATGTGGAAAGAGCTTGAGCACCAAGAGGTACTTCAGTGTCCATCAGAGGAACCATACTAGGCAAAAACCACTCCAGGGACACAGCAGCAGTGTGCCTTTCCAGGTCATTCAGATTACAGACGAGCCCGAATTTGCCTTCAAGTCAGAGGAGAACATGTTAGAGAATACTTCCTGTGAAGGAGAAGAAGCCTAGGGGTGTGGCATGCCTAGAAACTCACCTAATCAAAAAAGCCCTCCTTGGAACATCCAGATGATGAAGGAACTGGAAGCATCCGCTGATGACACTGCAAACAATACTGCAATAGTCTGCCAGAAACTTAACATCAAGGAAGAGCCACCAGAAAACCCAGACTATGGAAAGTTCCTCAATCCACAGGGGAGACAGCCTAAAAAGGAAGAAGATGCTGATGTGCAGCATGAACAGGAATTCCCCAAGGCCAGTAACCAGCTGATCCATGTGAAGGAAGAACCGCAGGAAAGCATTGACTTTGGGATGCATTATAGGTATGTGTCAAACCTCACTGCTGTCCAGAGGATTCAGCTTAAAGAGGAACATGGTGTGGAGGCCAACTGGCAGGAGAGCCAGAGCACACAGAGGAAGCAGAAGAAGCGCTGTCGACCCACCGAAGAAGGAGTGTTGGAGAATCAGAAGTCCATGCTCAAGAAAGATGCCTCGGCAAAAGGACTTCTCAAGGGTGAACAGATATTCCCCTGTCCTGAGTGTGGGAAGAACTTCAACCAGAAGTCCATCCTGACCAAACACCGGAAGATCCACACAAGCGAGGGGCCGTACAAGTGTGACAAGTGCAGGGAGAGCTTCCGCATGAACCGCAAGCTGATCCACCACCAGCGGCTCCACCTCGGCAAGCCCTTCAAATGGGCCGAGTGCGGGAAGAGCTTCACCCAGAGGTCAAATCTGGTCTGGCACCAGAGGATCCACACCAAAGAGGAGCCCTATCAGTGCCCTGAGTGTGAGAAGACCTTCAACCAGAAGGCCAACCTCTTCCGGCGCCAAAGCATCCACATCCGCATGGGACCTTGCAAGTGCACCAAGTGTGGGAAGTGCTTCCCTCAGAGACACCACCTCATCAGACACCAGCTGCTGCACTCCCGAGGTGGTGCCCACAACTGTGGCATCTGTGGGAAGCGCTACCGGCTACAGAAGTATCTGGGGAGGCACCAAAAAATCCATGCACAGGAAGGAACTGCTCCCTGCACAAAACATGGGGAGGTCACAGCGACTGGCAGTGGACCTCACCACCCTGAGCAGACAGCTCTTGCCTCCATGAAGGGTGAAGAGGAAAGCTGAGCAGGTCCGGTGCCTGCTCGTGAGGGAAAGTCCTTTGGGAAAGGGGAGGGATGGAAACAAATTCTGCTGACCTTATATTTGCAGCATCTGGTGGTGGGGAGGAAAACCTGAGGGGACAGTGTGGCTGAGTAGGCCGTGTGCTACTGGAAATACGTCCTCTGCTGCTGGGCTGCTGTCTCTGCCCATACGATACCCTCAGAGTATCATATGGGCAGAGACGAGGCTGGAGAGCCAAACCTCCTCAGAGTGTGGAGATGGAAAGGAGGTGGAGAAATAAGAACTTGGCATCCTTTAATGAAGGTGTATTTATGCCTCTAGAGCCTGCCAAGGTTGTGGATGCCAAAATTGCCTTGAGTGGGCAATATATAGGCAGGACCAGGAGGGGTTTAAAAGAAATTATGTTACTGTTTCTGAGAAAGATGAAGGGAATTTCTTCCATATCTAGGCAAGGTTGTAAACTAAGGGAGAACTCTCTTCTCCCTCTTGTAAACTCTGATCCACACCTTGATAGCACTAGGCTGGTGGACCTTAGTCAACAGGGTTGTGTAGATCTGTGAGAAGCTACCATCAGTCAGACCAGGACTTTAAACCTCGAATCTCCCAAACCAGGCTCCCAGATTGTCTTACGTTATGGCCTCAAAAGTAAGTTGCACAGACTCAAAGACTTTCTCCAAAACTAGCCCAGAGGCCAGCAGATTGTACTTTGGTCTTGTACCTGCATGTAAATAAGAATGGCTTTTGTTTGCATCATGTTTTACAGCTGATGAGCAAATGGCTTTGTCACCACAAGTCCCAGTGGCTTCACCAGCTTGAATGACACTGGTGATGGTTCTTAGCTACCAGGTTCCCTTGCTGTTACTGTGAAGCTCTTGACAGGATATTGACTTTCCTCGGCATGATTTAGGGAATTCAAACCAAGAGGCAGGAGTAGATGAAACAGTTTGCAGAATTTATGGACTAAACAACTGAAAACTGTTTCCCTGTTGGGATGTTCCTATGAAGACAGACTGAGAGATCTGGGGCTCTTCAGCCTGGAGAAGAGAAGGCTTCAATGAGATCTTATAATAGCCTTCCAGTATCTGAAGGGGGCCTACAGGAAGGCTGGAGAGGGACTATTGACAAGGTCTTGCAATGACAGGACTAGGAGTAATGGGTTTAAACTGGCAGAGGGGAGATTTAGACTAGATGTCAGGAGGAAGTTCTTTCCAGTGAGGGTGTTGAGAGACTGTCACAGGTTGCCCAGGGAGGTTGTGGCTGCTCCCTCCCTGGAGGTGTTCAAGGCCAGACTGGATGAGGCCTTGAGTGACCTGTGCTAGTGGGAGGTGTCCCTGCCTATGGCAGGGGGTTGGAACGAGATGATCCTTGAGGTCCTTTCCAACCTTACTATTCTCTGATTGTATGATTCTATATGTTTCCTTTCCCTTCCTCAGTATAAAGGAGATTGTACAGCTACTCAAAAGCATGGACAGTTGGTTCAGCAGTTCCTACTGCTCACCAATAATTATTTTGTTTGAGCATTCAGTAGTCAGATGGATCTTTATGTCCTAAAAGTCCCTGGTGGAGATGTGGAATCTACAATTCCCTGAGCCTGCAGCACTGCCGAGTGGCCACCTGAGCACTACAGAGCAAAGATGAATGTTGGGGCTCATTTTACTACTGTGATACGTAGAGATCAAGAGGCAAGTGGAAAAATGTTCCATGGTGAAATAGTAGCTCTACCTCTCTGGGAATTTCCCTCCCCATCTCCAAGGCATACACCACTTTCTTCTCCCAGGACACATGGATGGCATCCTCCTGGATGCATCTGAACATCATGAAGCTTTGGGCAACTACTTGCTGTAATGCTTTGACCCAAGCTGCTGGTTTTCTCCACTCCCTTCCCTGGAGAAGCTTCCTCTTTGGGCAGGGAAACTGGGGCATGGAGAGAAGGAAAGGAGCAGGACAGGCTGTTCTTAAGCTTTGTCTTTACCAGTTACGTGGACACTATTGTGCTGAACTGTTTTGTTGAAGTGACTCAAGCACAAGCTGAGTACAGCTGCCAGACCCCAAAAGCACAGAGTAATGTTAGTGGCTAGACTCCCTCAGCCTTTGACATAGTCAGGCCCAGGGCATGACTTGAAACAGCAAAGCAAACTCTGATAAGCTCTGCAGGAGCCTCCCCCTGTCATCTCTCCTAACTGGTTGATAGGAAGCTTCCCCTCAAATCCTTTTAACGTGGTGAAGGTTCATTCTAGGACAGAAAAGACAGATATAGGGGGAAAGCAATAAGTTTAGGAGATTCTATGGGCATCTAAGGGATGCTCTTCTTAGAAAAAAGGGTGTGGGCCAAATGGTGAGTCGGTGATTCTCTGTAGAACTATGCTCCTTGGGAGGAATATGGCTGAGCCAAGCTACTGAAGCACAGCAGCCCCCTAGGCTTGCTGAGGGGTAGAGGTCCAGCAGAGCCCTTCCTTTCCGTTGTGGGGTCATGGAGGTTCTTACCAGCAACAGGAACTGTTACGAGAGGTTTGCCAGTTGCTTTATTGTGTCTCTGCACATATACAGTACAGTGAGTCAATGTCAGCAGCTTTTCTGGGTATCACTGGGTCTTCCACTGCTGGCCATGAGCAGTGTAGGGTAAAAATCAGGGCTCATAGTTTGTAATAGCTCTTCAATAAAGTAAGAATTTAAAGGGGGGCGGGGGGGAAAGGAGATTGTTTTCTGTGTTTATTTATTTGTTTGTTCTCCATAAACTGTCACTGGTAGAACCACTGTGCAGCAGGTGAACAGTGCCAGAGCAAGATGTGTACCAAATGGATATAGCCATTGAAGAGCCCTCAGTCACCAAACAAATACAATGCCCACAAGGTTTTGCTTTGCCTTCAGGTGAATTTAGCATGGTCAAGCTGAAGCCAGTGGAGTTAAACCAAAGTTTTGATAACTAAGAGAAATCCAAGTTCTGATGACTTGTAATAAGAAATGAGTTCTGTCTCCAGCGTTCAGCATGGCCTGTCTGGAGGAGAGATGGAGACAGACTGTACTGGGGAGCACTTGTGTGAGAGTGCATGTTTGATGGCACACATTGAGCCGACTGACGCCTCACGTGTTCTAGTGTGGTGGGAATGGAATGGTCTTTGGGGACGGAGCAAACATCTGCTCCAACAAGAGCCCTGAGATGTTTACTTGTCCTTTGAGAATGTGACAGTTCCCATGAGAACTTCTTCAAGAATCCCAGGCTGCAAGGAGCCTGGTGTCCCCACAGATGGGGAGTGAAGAAAGGAAGAAGACCAGGGTGAAAACTGCATGAGCAGCAGGACAGTCAATAGCACAGGCTTCAATGCATGTGTTATCTGTTCACTTTGAACTGGCAGTCTCCATGGGGAAGGAGTATTTACTTACCACCACCACCACCTTAGCTACCATTTATCCCATCCAGGGCCAAAGTGATGTAACCAGGTAGCACCACATGGGACCAGGCCGAACTGCATGTAGCCAGGTGTGATGGTTTGGGAGTTCCCTGCCCCCCCACACTTGTAAAATGACCCAGACTAGAACTCAGCCAGCTGGAAGTTAAGAGATGAAGCTCTATTTACAGCTCAGCACAATATACAAGCAGATACATACACTATATACAGGAATATTTACAGAAATATACAAGTTAAAGGTAATACAGAAACACAACATCCCTCCTAGAAATCAGAGACCCCAGGAGGGGCTCCCAACCACCCTTCCACCTTCTCCCCACCCCCACACCTTACCCCAAGGTTTGCCTTATGCACAAGGTGAGTTTGGAGGATCGGCCAGGGAGAATTAGAAGAAAAAGTGGTTAGTGAAGTTATTCAGCAGAGAGGAGAAGCCAGAGCTACTAGAGAGCCCAAGAAGCTGTGCCCCGTGACCCCGACTGCCAGCTCGAGACATTTCTTATCTTTTTTTGTTTTGGTTTCTTATTCCTAAACATCGCAGCAAGCCTATGAGTGAAGGAGACATCACCATTGTTTACCTTCACAACCTATAGTATAATTTTCTCTATTAAAATATTCCAATTAGCTCAAACCAGCACACCAAGGCACTTGGAGCTACTGCCACCATGTCCTAAGCCAAACCACAGTCCCTCCCATGAAAATTGCTTCTTGTGCTCAAACAAAGCAAAGGTGAAAGCTCTCCATCAAAGGACCAGAGCTTTTGGCTGGCCTTCACTTGCACATTTGCTGAATGCAGTAATGGAAGAATCTGTGCTCTCCCCTTCTAGCGTCAGTACCAGGCTGAAAAGAAGTGCAGCTCCTGGGATGGGGTGGCTGAGTCGGTGACCCAACCTGTTGTATAGCTGTCTACAACCAAAGCAGCGGTCAGGACTGAAAGAGGAGGTAAACCAAGCAGTTCTTGGCAATTAAAGTAACTACACAGGCAAACGCTGGAAATGAACAGAAGCAGAGGCAGGAGGGATTAACTATTTCCAGCCAGCTGCAGTGTGGGCACTGCACTTCCTTAAAACAACCCTAGCCAGCAAATCTAGGTATCCTCTAAAGACAAGGCGTGAGCAGCATCCTCACAGAGGGCTATGGCTCTCAGGATCCCACACCACAGGCTCTGGGCAGCAGGGCAGGGTTACCAGCATGGGGGCAGCTCGCCAGGACATGCCCCACCCCTGCCCAAGTCTGAGGCTGCTGTTTCCTACCCCTCCTAAACCTGAAGACTCTCGATCTGGTCACAACTGCACTGAGGTAGGGAGAATCCCTCTGTAATTGCCCTCTGTGTCACACATTTGCAGTTGTGACCAGTGTGGCACCAGCAAAAGGAGTGTTTGGTTGCACTGCCAAGAGAAGGAGGCATTGGGTTGCTCCCAGCACTCACTAACCCAGGGTACAGATAAGCCTCCCCACATCTGTCATGGAGACTCTGTCTCTATGAGCTATGCTGTCCCATAGGATTTCTCTGACCCAGCTTAGTACTGTGGAGGCTGCCTCCAATGAGTACCTCCAAGGCCCACCTGACCAAGCTAACTTGCTGCTCACAGTGGTGTTGGAGGAAGAAGAAGGAGGGGCTTTGCCCAGAACAATGGTTTGGGTTGGGAGGGACCTTAAAAATCATCTAGTTCCAACCCATGCTGCCATGGGCAGGGACACCTTCCACTAGCCCAGGTTGCTCAAGGCCCCATCCAACCTGGCCTTGAACTCCTCCAGGGATAGGGCATCCACAACCTCCCTGGGCAACCTGTTCTAGTGCCTCACCACCCTCGCTGTAAAGGATTTCTTCCTAATCTTCAATCTAAACCTCTCCTTTTCCATCTTAAAGCCATTGCCCCTCATCCTATCACAGCAAGGCTTTGCCGAAAGTCCCTCTCCAGCTTTCTTTCAGGTCCTTTTCAGGTCCCAGAAGGTCTTCTCAGAGCCTTCTCTTCTCCAAACTGAACACCTCAACTCTCAACCTATCCCCAGAGGGAAGGTGGTTCAGCCCTCTGAACTCATGGCCTCCTCTGGACTGGCTTTGGCAGTTCAATGTCCTTCTCATGCTTGGGGCCCCAGAATTTGACCCAGGTTGGGTCTCACAAGAGCTTCTTTTGATGCACCCCAGGGGACAGTTGGCTGCCTGGGCTGTCCAAACAGTGCTAACTTTAAGTACCTACCTGTGCTTTGGAGCTCGAGCACCCCCTCTTATTATAACTACCTGCTGTGAAATGCTCCCCTTCCTTCTGAGCTTTCAGCCATAGCTGGATTTGGTGTGTGCCCTGCACTCCATCCCCAGTGCACTCCTGCTGCTCTCCATCCTGTCCATTAAATTAACATCCTGCCATGAACTACAGCAAAGAGCTCTGATGCCACGGAGTGATGGCAGGAGCCAAAGGAAGGATCAATACACCAAGATTAGCTTGTAAACACTGGGCCAGCTTGTGTTAAAGCCCCATGTGGGCACCAAACGAGCCAAATGGACAGCTACACAAAATCAAGGACTTTTCATTTTGTTCTTTTCCCCACCACAGTAGATCTGTTTGAAGATTTCCTTCAGCATTCCTCTTGGTTTAATTGCTTCTCTTTTTTTCCTGGATTTGTTTTGGAGGTGTTAAATTCATCAGCCTTAAATAGGTAGACTGATACCAGACCACGATCATAACTATTACATGACAAGTAGGGAATTAAAAATCACTCACTGGAAAATAGGCCACAGTGGAAGACTGCTGCTTCCTGAAAGATTTGTATCCTCTCAAGTGCACTTTTTTTTTCTCTTGTGCAAGATGTTCTTGCTCCAGCAATCTTTGCACAGCTCTGCCCTATTTCTGCCAGCTAAAGTGACAGTGAGCTGGCACCTAGGCTTAGCCCTCACTGACCAGTTGCCCCCACCTCGTCCCTGGTTTGGGGATTTTCTCTCAGGGACTAAATGACAACAAGGCTGATGAGAGGGCTGGAGCACAGCCCTGTGAGGAGTAGCTGAAGGAGCTGGGGGTGTTCAGCCTGGAGAAGTGGAGGCTCAGGGGAGACCTCATTGCTGTCTACAGCTACCTGAAAGGAGGTTGTAGCCAGGTGGGGTTGGTCTCTTCCGCAGGCACCCAATGACAGAACAAGAGGACACAGCCTCAAGCTGCACCAGGGCAGGTTTAGGCTGGATGTTAGGAAGAAGTTCTTCATGGAAAGAGTGATTGGCATTGGAATGGGCTGCCTGGGGAGGTGATAGAGTCATCATCCCTGGATGTGTTTAAAAGGAGGCTGGATGAGGCACTTAGTGCCATGGTTTAGTTAATTAGAAGGGTTAGGTGATAGGTTGGACTTGATGACCTCGAAGGTCTTTTCCAACCTGATTAATTCTGTGATTCTGTGTGATTCTGTGACAGTGAGGAATAAATTATCCAGTGCCCCTTTTCTAACTGGTTTCCAAGCCTTTGGTGTGTTCTGGTTGACTCCTGCTCAGATGGTTACTGTTCGCTGGTGATGTTGGTTTTGCTCATGAATGGGAAACAAAAGGCAGGGCAGGAAAAGCAGATGAGACTTCTCTTGTTTGTGTTCACACCTTGCATCATGAGCTTCCTAAAACTACTCTTCCCTGTGCCATCCTAGTGCCATGCTTATTAGGACATGAGAAGACCCTTTCTTAAGAATCAGGAGGTAGATATGGTAAAAGATACACTTGTTTAACAAATCCCCTGCTGGTGCACTAAGCTGGTCCCCAGGCACTCCTGTATCCTTCCCATGGTTTGCCCAAGGCTTTAATTTTGTATTGTGATTTGTGGTAGCACCCAGACCCCACATCAGGGGACCCCTCCAAGCCAGACATGTACCACAGGCCATTCAGTGACACAATGTGAAGTTTCTTTCCAGTGTCCCTTAGCTATCTTCCAAGCAACTCTCACCAACAACTGAGTTGCTGGATCCTCCAGCCTTCAGCAGTCCCCATTTCTGCTCACATCCAGCACCCTGTAGAGAGAGCAGAGTTGCTCCTTCCCTCCCACAGAGGGACATTTGTTATTCAGAACAAAATATTATGTTGCCACATTATTTAATTAAGTCAAAATTCATAGGCAGCATCTGTGCAGAAGATAAAATGTTTTGGGACAGTTTAGTCCTTTTCTTATCTGAGTGATTACGGTTATGTAAAGACTTTTCTTCCAAACACAGAGATGGAGTTTCATAAGCAAAGGACCAAAATAGTGCCAAGTAGCCAACCATCTCCCCTTGATCACACTGGATTAGTACAATTAATCTGTAGGTATTAGTGACCAGCAGGGTTTTGCCTAGGGGATATAATATATATTTATTATTTCATATCTGATTTCCCCCAAGAGGCAGGGCTTTTGCTTTTCGTGGTTGTCTTTTTGCAAATGGGGTTGTGGGATTTGGAAAATTACTGAGGGGCTGCTGATCAGAGAGGAGAGAGTGAGCAAAGGGGAGATGAGAGCCCTGCTCTTTGTTTAATGCCTTCTGAGACCAGTGCAGTTGGGAATTGCCCACTGGACGAGCACAGAGTGGTGTAGGACCTCAGCCAGGATCTGCTGGGGTCGGTGGGAGGGTAGCAAATAACATCAATGTGCTCTTGAGGCCAAGGCATCAAATAGTATCCTAGAGTGCATTAAGAACAGTGTGGCCATCAGGTCTGCTGTATCTGGAGTATTGTGTCTGGTTGTGGTTCCCCAGTTCAAGAGAGACATGGAATTACAAGAGAGAATTCACCAGAGACTATGAAGATGCTGAGGACAAGGAAAGGCTGGGAGCCCTGTGACTGTTTAGCTGGGAGAAGGGATCTATCAGTGCTTGTCAAAGGGTGGGTGTCAAGAAGGTGGGGACAGACTCTTTTCAGGGGTTCCCAGTGACAGGACAAAGGATGATGGGCACAACACCAAGTTCCACCTAAAAACTTGAGGGTGCTGGAGCACTGGACCAGGCTGCCCAGAGAGGCTGTGAAGTCTTCTTCCTCAGAGATACTCAAAATCCACCTAGATGAGATCCTGTGCAACCTGCTGTGGGTGACCCTGCTTTAGCAGGGGCATTGGACCAGATGCTCCCCAGAGGCCCCCTCCAATCCCTACCATACTGTGACATACATCTACCACTCTAAGCAGCCCTAAAGGCGCTTTCCAGACACTCCTAACACTGGAGGAAACCTAGGGGAGAGTCAGGTGTTCCCATCCTTGGGCTCCTGTTCAGTTCCTGTAGCAGCACCATGTGAATGCCCCTTTCACTAACACGAAGCCCTTGAAGAACAGAAAGTCCCTGACAAATTTTCTTTGCTTTGGGTGTTGGAGAATAGGGGCTGAATGTTTCTTGCTTTTCTTGCTGCAAAGCAACTGCATTTCCCATCACTTTATAACTGAAGGTACAGAAGCCTGGCCTAAAGCAGCACCTGTTTAACCCCATTACAGGTCAATTGGCTCAAACACTGCTCTTACCACTCTGTCAGTTAAAGGTTGACATAGGTGAATTTAGCTCTTGTGGGCTGATTTGTGTGCTGACCACTGGAAAAACAACTAATTACAGCTCTGGTTCTTCCCACACCTTCACAGACCTGACAGCAACTGCCAGAAGGTCCAAAGGAAAGGGAGAAAGAACCACACAGGTGGGCAGTGAACCTTCCTCCACATACCTGCTCCAAAGCTTTCACCTGACAATTGTATTGATTATTCACCACTTCTTGTAGTTGAAAAACAGACCAGTCATAGAATCATAGAATCATAGAATGGTAAGGTAGGAAGGGACCTCAAAGCTCAGCCAGTTCCAACCCCCTGCCATAGGCAGGGACACCTCCCACTAGCACAGGTCACTCAAGGCCTC
>VWYK01004356.1:58366-80481 GCA_013399775.1 Semnornis frantzii
CTTCCTGTGCTGGGGGCTCCAGAACTGCACACAGTACTCCAGATGGGGTCTGACGAGAGCAGAGCAAAGGGGCAGAATCCCCTCCCTTGCCCTGCTGCCCACACTGCTCTTGCTGCAGCCCAGAACTCAGTTGCTGTCTGGGCTGCACTCACACTGCAGCCTCATGTTGAGCTTTTCATCACCCCAGACCCCCAGGTCCTTTTCCTCAGGGCTGCTCTCAGCCATTCCCCACCCAGCCTGGAGTTGTGCTTGGGATTGTGCCTACCCAGGTGCAGGACCTTACACTTGGCCTTGTTGAGTTTCATGAGGTTGGCCTGGGCCCACCTCTCCAGCCTGTCCAGGTCCCTCTGGATGGATCCCTGCCCTCTAGCAAGTCGATTGTGCCACACAGCTTGGTGTCATCTGCAAACTTGGTGAGGGTGCACTGATTCCTCTGTCCATGTCACTGACAAAGATGTTAAACAGCACTGGTCCCAGCACTGACCCTTGAGGGAAAACAAACCTTTCTTTTTACTGCCCTTCTTCACATGCTTCCTAAATGCAGAGATGATTCTAAATGCTATCTAAATCCAGAGTGGGAGTCCTGGCAATGCAAGCTGAGATATTCAAAAGGCCCAGTGGACTTTGCTGCTGCTTTTCATTTTTTCAGCTTTATGAAATGAGTGAGCCATGTTCTCCCATCTCAGTGCAGAGCAGAGAGCTGCAGACTACAGCGGAAAATGAAGTGCTGCATGATCAGCTTGGATGGGAACATGGAAATGAGTGTGGACACTGATGAGGAGTGAGACCGAAGCTCAGCAGCCCTTGCTTATAAATACTTAACTTTGCCTATCTGGTGCAGAAGGTGAATTACAGGTCACAGCAAAGATAGGAATCAAAAAGGTTTAAGCTGAATTTCCAAAGTACATCTGTTGGAGCTCTCTTTGTTAGGATAAGCTTGTCACCTTCAGCTTTAATTTTTTTAACCAGGGGGATTTTTTGCAACACAGACTCTATGCAAAGTTCACGCCGCTACCCTCAGACATTGTCTGTGTTCCCCTCCTTAGCATCCTCCTCCACCATCAGAGCAGAACCAGCACCGTCTTGCCCACTTAGGACTGAGACAAATTGTTCCCCAGACTCTACCGATCACGGAGGCTGCCCTAGAGGCTACAGCCATCCGTGCTGTACATAATTGCATTCAATCAGGTAAATCCAGCTCCATAAGCTCATGACGAGGTGATCCAAACTTCCCGCTCTCAGCTCAGCTAGGCACACCTGTGCACTTCTGCACTACTGTGAAAAACATTTATAAGGCTTTCTTGGGCTTGTTGTCTCGCAAGAAAATCCGGTCTGCAACAGCATTTCCAGCCTTGCTTTGACAAGGAGCGTTAGAGCACTGCAGTGTTGAAGTTCCACAGCGGCAGCTCGCCTGGAGCGCCCAGAGCAGTTGCAAGCAGAGCAGGGGTTTGGGTGTCTAAAGACCGTTCCGTGTGCTTGCATTTTCTGCCTGACAGCGCCCTCTTCTGGGTGCACTCTGCTATGCTCACGGCAGCTCCTTGGTGTCAGAGCAGCAGCAAGCCGCGGGCAGAGCCCTCTGGAGTGGGTTTAAGTAGAAGGAGTTTGAACATCACTGCATGGCCAAGTGCTGGTCAAAGTCACAGCACCCAGTTACTCGGTACTCACTAGCTGATGGCTCCCAAGAGCCAGGAGGTGGCACAGACCCCAGGTAAGACTAGCAAAGTGCTGCTCTGTGTTGCTGGAGCAGCAGGTAAAGCCTGCACTGTCCCAATGAGGACTGACTGAACATTTTTGTGTCCTCAGACATGTCCCAATCTTTTTATTTGTTTACCTGAATACAAGTGAGGGAGGCTGCTTTTTGCAAACCCTGTGCATATTAGGACAAGAACCCAAGTGTTCAGCTGCCTGCACCTCATAGCAACACAGGCTGTGAGCTAAGAGGGAATGAGCAGCTCAGCAGCTCAGGAATGTTGGGCAGAGCTGGGGCAACCACCTTCAGCACCCATCTAGCAGGGCTCCATAGCTGACCTTCTCCAAAGTCATCCTGTTCCTTGGCCCCTGCAACAGAATCACAGAATCACTGAGGCTGGAGCAGACCTCCGAGATCAAGTCCAGCCTATAACCTAACAGCACAACATCAGCTAAACCATGCCACCAAGCGCCACATCCAGTCTTTTCTTAAAGACCTCCAGGGATGGTGATTACACTACGTCCCTGGGCAGTCCATTCCAGTGCCTAATCAACCTTTCTGTGAGGAAGTGATTTCTAGTATCCAACCTAAACCTCCCCTGGTGCAGCAGGAGCACCTCACTTGTGGCTAGCATGAGTCAGGTCTCCACTTGTTTTAACATAGTGCGGCTGGTTCCAGCCTTGTTTAAATAACAAGGTTTTTACTATGAATCCTATGTGGGACTTGCCTGTGCCCTGGGCTAATGCTCCCCTATGAAGGTCAAATGGTGAAGTTGAGACACAATTTGCTGTCTAATTAGTTCCCTGGTGATGGTTTCCTGTTCACGGCTGAAGACTTTTATGACCTTACCTTAAGAATGCAGTACGGCTGCTTATGTGGGCAGTGGGGAGGTGTTCAGATACCTTTTTCAAGCATGAACAGCAGCAAGGCCAGGAGGATGGATGAAGAGGAATTGACCTGACTTTACAGCCACTGCTCAAAAGGCAACAGTGGATGTCAGGAGCATCCAGGAGTGACTGGGTCTGACAACTGCTTGGAGAGAGTAGGTCCCTTGGTGCAGGGGGGAACTCTACTCAGATCCTCTGAAACAGAGGACATGGATAACTCTGGAAGGTCCTGGCTGCCCTCTGAACTCCTTTCCCCACCCGGGGACACCTTGGCTTGTCTAGTCTGTTTCACTCAAATTAATAACCAGGCTTCATTTATGAGATTAGCTCTATGCATCTTGGAGCATTTACCAAAGGGCATGACCCTCACTCACCTCAGCATAAGGGAAAATGATTAAAGAATACTTTCTGTGCTTATCAACAGCTGAAAATGAAGCCAGACTATTTTCAGTAGTGCCCAACAAGGGCAAGTAGTGCCCAAGGGGCAATGGACATAAACTGGAACACGAGGTTTCACTTAAATGTAAGGAAAAACTTTCCTGGGAGAGTGCTGGAGCACTGGACCAGGCTGCCCAGAGAGGCTGTGCCGTCTTCTTCCCTGGAGATACTCAAAACCTACATGAATGTGATCCTGGGCAAACTGCTGTTGGTCGCTCTGCTTTAGCAGGAGGGATTGGACTAGATGATCTCCAGAGGCTGACTCCAACTCCCACCATCCTGTAATGAAAGCCTCCTAGCAGAGATCCACAGGCATGACTCTCCATAGTTTACATGTTGCAGGTACTTGGAGCAGCCCCAAGTTTGAGAAACACCTCAGCATGTTCACCTTGCTCCAGGTCAGGTGCCTCTTTCAAGCACAAGACAGACTCAGAAAACTGCAGTTTAACTCCTGGATGCAGCTTGAGAAGAATGATTTACTGTGTACAGTTCTGGAGCCTGCAACATAAGAAAGACATGGAAGTGTTGGGGCAAGTCCAGAGGAGGCGACGAAGATGCTCAGAGGGCTGGAGCAGCTCTGCTATGAGGACAGGCTATGAAAGTTGGGGCTCTGCAGCCTGGAGAAGGCTTTGAGGAGACCTTATAGTAGCCTTCCAGCATCTGAAGGGGGCCTACAGGAAGGCTGGGGAGGGACTATTGACAAGATCTTGCAATGACAGGATATGGGGTAATGGGTTTAAACTGGCAGAGGGGAGATTTGGACTGGATGTCAGGAAGAAGTTCTTTCCAGTGAGGGTGGTAAGGCACTGGCACAGGTCACCCAGGGAGGTTGTGGCTGCTCCCTCCCTGGAGGTGTTCAAGGCCAGGTTGGATGAGGCCTTCAGTGACCTGTTCTAGTGGGAGGTGTTCAGGGAGCTTGGAACTAGATGATCTTTGAGGTCCCTTCCAACCTAAACCATTCAATGATTCTATGATTAAAAGTGCTGACTTTCTGTCACACTAGGATGAATTCATCCACCCAAGCCCAGTAAAACAGAACAAAATCAGCAGCCAAGTGACTTATGGGCATGGTGAAATGCTCCCATTTGTGTACCCCTCCCATTCCAATGCCCCCAGTCCATCTCCTCCTGCAGAATTTTAGCTAAAACTAAAGGAAATTACTGAGGAACCTCCACTGTTTGCCTGCCAGTCTGGAGAAGGTATCAGCTACTAGCACAGAGAAAGCAGCTTCCAGTCACATGAATCAAATGGTATTTTCAAGCATCCTCTTCTGCATTCCTGTTTTATAAATCTTTTCCTTGCTAAGGATCAGAGCAGCTTATGCAAGACTAACACAGCTAAAGCTTCCAGAGGAGGTTATGCATCTGACAGAGCCAGCTTGGCAGATGCCTTAGTTACATCAGGGCTGAAGAAAGGTGGGGTTCAGGCCTCAGATTTAGTTATCAGGGACAGACATGCAAGGGTAAGAAGGTAACTTGCAACTTGCAACTCCACTGCTCAGGTTCTTCCCCTTGAAACTAAGTTCAGCTTCTCTGCACTGGAAAGTTGGGGAATTTTATTAGCGTATCAGATAAGAGTCTCTGAAAAACATCCAATTTATTTCATAGTTAAGGCTCTGTGATTCAGAAGTTATTTATTACTTATTACTTATTATTTGGGCTGAAGCTCTTAGGTCATCATTTGGTTTCACTGCTCAGCGTTGTCTGCAGCCAGGTTTTAAAGAGAGCTCTTCCAAATGTGCAGAAGCCTACCTAGGGCAATGATTTTCAGCTCAGCTTACCCTGCAGCCATGTAGCAGAAACTGAGCCCTGAAGAAGTCACTCATGGGAGCCAGCTGCAGACACACGGCAGGGAGAGGTCATGGCTCTAAGCCATGCCTCCTGCCAGGGCTCCTCAAAGCTGCTCTTCCAGCCGAGGACATCCATCATTGCAGATCTCCAGTCACACCCACCACACCCAGCACAGTGGTGAGTTCATGTTTGCTAACCTGTCTTCAAATGTGTGGTTTAAACCCAAAGCGTGGAAAAGCTTGGAGAATTCTTCCCTAGCCCCTGGAGGCTTCTTGTGCATACAGAAAGCCTTGATGGCAGTACCCTTTCCAAGGGCTGAAGGACATCTGAGAAGGCCGAGGTGAAATGACATGGAAGGAAACAAAACCTCACCTCTCCACTTCTCAGTGGGATGAAACACAAGTAGCTGTGAGGTCTAACTGGTCCAAGTCAGGCAAGGTTTAGTGCTCCTCAAACACCGAGGTGCCATTCCCACCTCTGACTGCAGCAAGGAAGCTTGACAGCACACAGGTTTGAATTTCTGCAGTGCCCAGAGAAGTCAAAGGCCACATGGTTCCTCTCCCACCTGCTGAGGGCAGTCTGGTTCCAGTCATTGCCACCAAAAAACATTTAATGAAAAATTGACTCTGCCAGTGTTCTCGCACTACACACTCCCTGAACCAAACCAACCAACCATGCCAAGCAAGAGCAAGAACTGCAACAGGATTTTCCACTTCCACTTGTGTCCTGGATGCAAATGCTCCCAATCCTGCAGAAACAGGTAATAAACACCTGCAGAAAGCAAACACCAAAAGCACTGAACCCATCTCTTAAGGTAGCCCAGGTCTGAAGCACTGTGCAGTGGTGAAAGGAGGACTGATGCCTTGAGCACCTCGTGTGCTGGTTTGAGGCTAATTGGAATATTTTAATGGAGAAAATTGTATTATAGGCTGTGAAAGGAAAAGAATGGTGATGTCTACTTCACTCATAGGCTTGCTGAGATGGATAAGACTGGAACACAAACCAGATAAGGCACATTCCTGGAGAGTCTTGGGCTTTCTAGCTGTTTTGGTCTGGACCTCTCTGCTAACTTAACTAACCACTTTCCTTCTAACTCCCCCTGGCTGATCCTCCAAATTCACCTTGCACAAAAGGCAAACGGGGTAAGGTAGAGGGGTGGGGAGAAGGTGGAAGGGTGGTTGGAAGCCCCTCCTGGGGTCTCTGATTTCTGGGAGGGGAGTTGTGTTTCTGTATTACCTTTAACTTGTATATTTCTGTAAATATTCCTGTATATTGTGTATATATCTGCTTGTATATTGTCCTAAGCTGTAAAGAGAGCTTCATCTCTTTAACTTCCAGCCAGCTGAGTCTAGTCTGGGTGATTTAACAAAGTGTGGGGTGGCAGGGAACTCCCAAGCCATCACATCTCTTCACAAACAGAAGGGCAAGCAGCCAGTACCATCTTACACAAGAGTCCAAGATGATCTGAATCCAAATGGCAAGGTGTATGGTCCCTGCCTTCTTCAGAGGCTGTAATAAATGTGTGTAGCAACAACAGCCATAAGCAGGATGGAAAGGAAAAAAAAGCTTAAAAAAAAATTAAAAGACATTTCAGAAGAAAGCACAAGGCTGCATGAACACAGAGAAGCAGGCAAATATAATGGCGTTTTTATTCATAACACCTTTAACTTGGACTGCAATTATTTCAGTTTTCAAAGTTAAATTCAGGCAATTGAGGAGAAAAAAAAGAAAAAAAAATAGTCCCTGTGTGCACAAACAATGCAGCTTTGAATAGTACATGATAAATTTATTTCATATTAACATGAACAGTAAAAATTGGACATCTGATGGGATTTTACTTCAGGTCCTTTTCCTTATTCCTCCATTGTGTCCTTTTTGCCAGTCTCTTGTCCCTCAAATTGTGGATACTTTGCCTCAACGTCAGCCCAAGTGAGATAACCGTTCGCCAGGTCACGAATGATGGCAGGAAGTTCAGAGATCTGCAAGCAAAGCCACAAAGACACATGAAAGAAAGTCATCAGAATTGAGTTGCTCTGCTACATACTTTGGCAACATGGATAATCTAAACATCAGCAACAGAATACCTGCAAGATACCTTCCTGCAAGATCATTTTTGGAGTGAAAACTAGGAGTACATCTTAAATTATAGTCTCTGTCATCTCAAAGACTGCTTGGTTCTTCAGGGTGACCCATGAAGGAAATGCAGCTGTCACTGGTGGATCATAGCAAGGTTCATCCATGGTGGTATCATGCCACAGTTTTGGTAGGGAAGGAAAACAGTCCACACATCCAGAAGATACTGTAAGCCAAGATTTACTCACGTCCTATTTAAGGTACGACCAATACAGAAGAAGCTGCCAGTTGTCTTTCCTATGCTCCTCATACCACACTGTCACAGTATGAAGCATCAATAAGAGGAACTAGAAAATTTGTATTAATTGAATGATCTAACAAAGTTTTGTCTCTGCTGCTTGGCAGCGAAAGGTCATCCAGGTGATAACAAAGACAGATGGGTGCCCTGAGGATCTGGCACTGCCTGCTACATTGAAGCAAACCCACAGCCAGCTCAGCAGCCCCAGGCAGTGCAGGTTTCTTGGTACATAGTGGAGCTGGAAGAACTCAGCCTTGCAGATGAGCACTAACTCCCCCTGCTCCAGGAGCCAATCTGTGTTCCTGGGTGAAATCGGGGGAAGGGCATGGTAGAGGTGCTGAGGCTGCAGGTCCACTGCTCTAAGCAGGTTTTGCTCACAGGCAATGGGACCAGCATATGCAGGCTTTGCCATTCCAGGTTCTGTATTATAGCCACACTAGCCACAGCTGAGGCAGCTGAGTTGTGTTCACCAGTGTCTCTGGTGCTGTGCAGGCAACACTGGCTGGAAGCAAGATTTGAGGAGTTCTCCCTGAGCTGCGCTTTGACAGTCAGCCTGCAGCAGGCAAAAAGCTTCTGCCTTTCAGTGCCTGTGGATTCAGAGGAGCCCTGCCTTTGAAAGCCAGACACAACCTAGCAAATTATTTACTTGGCAGCCTTCACCCACAAAAAGGCACTCTGAAGAGTAGCGCAATCAGCACAAGGCATGGCTTTCAAGTAAGATCAACACCTCTGCATCCAAGACAAACAAAAGCCTCTCCTCACTTTAGCAGCAGGGCTGGTGGCATCTTCTGTTTGACCACTATCTCCTCCCTAGGGATTTCTCAGAATAGCTGAGCTGCCTTCAAGAGCTGCGGGCAGCTCCCACATAAACCAGCGTCATCACTGGACCAGGACCAGCAGCTAATGCTCTCCCCTGGCCCGCAGCAGACCTGGCTGTGCCATCAGCCGAGCCCCTTTGCCAGCGCATTACCTCGGCTCGGATCTGGCGCATGGAGTCGCGGTCTCTCAGGGTGGCGGTGTGAGGGGTCCGGTTGACAGTGTCAAAGTCGATGGTGATGCCGAAGGCCACGCCGATCTCGTCGGTCCTGGCATAGCGCCGGCCGATGGACCCGGAGGAATCGTCCACCTTGTGAGAGATGCCGTTCCTGGTGAGTGCTTCAGCTGCAGAGAGCAGAGGGGATCACTGGGGCTCATTACACACTCAGCAGGCAACGTGGCCCCAGCAGAGGCCTCATTTCAAGCACCACTACAGACCCTCATTTTCGTTGTTCGAAGATTCAACACTCCAGTCCCTACCAAGACTACAAGCTCAAACCCATCCCATAGGTACAACACTACTCTCACACTGCATCACTTGGCGCTTACCCCAAGAGCAGTCATCAGCTTCGACCTGTCACTGCAATCCCACAACTCCACTTTACCTCAACAGTCCAACAGCCTTACATGTGTGCAGGGGCATGTCCAGCACGGGAAGATGAGGTACTGAGCAGAACTGATGCCAACCGTAAAAAGCACTGTCTGACATACAGTCTCTGTTCCCATCCTTCACATACTGACATTTTGGCAGAACACTTGGAGGCTCAGGAGCTCTGAGACCAGTTCAGTAAATTAGCTGGCCAACAAGACTGAAGAGCATTTTATTAAAAAATCAAAACAAAATAAATCCAAACAAAACCCCCAGTGCTCCTGACAGCTTCTCCTAAGCAGTGGGAAAGACTTCTTTTTGACATAAAAAGAAAAAAAGAACTGTCTTTTACAGTGCAAACCAACATGAGGATGGGCAGGGAGTTGGGGTTTTTGGGGCTAGGCTGAAGAGTTTAACAGATACTCAAAGTCGACTAATACCAAATTAGCTGTTTCAGCTCGGTGGCTCTCCCTTTTCATGTGAGACATACATGATCCCAGTGCCATTTTCTCCCTACAGCACTGAGGAATAAACCTCTTTCCAGTGCACATCCCCATCAGACCCGTGGTGCTTAGTACACTTACATAGTTCCTTGACAAAAGGCATGAATTCCTGATTCTGGCTCAGAGGAAGAACAGAGCACTTGAATGGTGCTACAACAGCTGGGAAGCTGAAGAACTAAGGAATAAAGACAGACAAATACATATAAATAGAAATTCAACGGTGACAATAAGCTCTGACAGAGACTAGAGGCAGGGTGTCTGTCCCAGGGGAGCAGCTGGCCTTCTGTAAGATATGAGCATTCAAGGCTCCAGTAGTAACACCTCAAAGCACTGAACGAAGATTGATTTTCCCCAGACATCCTCCACTCCCTCTTCCTTCCTGATCACCCAATGTTACCTTCTACCAAAAGAGGTCGACCAGAGCCCTGCCCAAAGCAAACCTCACCTGAATAATGCAGGGTAGAAGGGTCATTCCAGATTTAGTCCTATGCATGGTATAAAGGGAAAGGTTCTCACAATCACCTCACACCCTGTTTGATTACAAGAGAGACTCCACACACAAGGAGTGCATGCAACTCAATGGTTTTCAGAAGCCTCCACAGACACCCTCAGATAAGTGTGCCAGAAGATGGGGAGATTTTATTTTTCTGGCAATCAGCAAGCTCTGTAAGGCTACAGAAGTCATGCAATTGAGATGTACCACAATGTACAGCAGCCGAGGCTTCACAGAAAGTAAATGGGTACAAGGAGGAAGCTAAGTCCCACATTTTAGACTTAATGAGCAGTCTGTGATTTTCTGAAAGTCAAGTGCATCCTAATACTGGGCTCCTGATCCTGTTCCCCCTACTCATAACTGTATTGCGTCCTGTGACAACCACAGACACTGCGAACACAATCTAGTGCCCAGAAACAATGGACAGGAACCAGCATCAAGTTTACAGCCAGCTTCCTGTGGGCCACCAGCGATGGTGAAGAGCATCACAGATTGAGCACTGGCTGGAGCAGGCTGGTGTTCTGCATGTAATACCTCTCCTGCAGCAAAGTTCCAGGCTAAGGTTTTAGGGATGTTCAGAATCACAGAAAGCTGAATTCCATGGAGGACTGAGGAAACAGTTAGTCTATTGTCCATCTCACTGCACAGAACTAAACCACTGAAGAGATGTTTTTCTCTGCACGATGCATCCCTGCCAAGTGTGAATCCAGAAGAGGGAATTTTTCTCCCCTTACCAGTAACAAAGCAAGAGCCTCACGCACACACAGCCCCAGGAGGCTCTTCATGCACGTGTAAGTGACACTACACTGCCAAAGCCAGCAACTCAACAGCTCACCTGGGTTTTCCCACCTCTACTACGTATTGTGCAGTCTTATTTTAAGACTCCTTCCCCTGAATATTAGGCAAAGGCAAATGCTTGCAGCTGGTTTAAGCCCAGGCCCAGCCCCAAGACCACTCACCGTCCTCTGTTCGTCTCCTTCCCGGATGTGGAATGTGTGCTCAAACACTGTGTACATGATCCTCCCGATACCAAATGAGGGCTCAATTACATTTGGGATTATTTCTTCCACTGGAACACAAAAGAACCCACGTCATCATTAGAAAAGAATTCACACACATTAAAAAAAGTGCTTCCTGAAGCTGCCTTTCTGCTGTGAAGTTCTGATTACATGTAGCTGAGCACAGGGAAATACAAAGTTAAACACTTCTGCTCTAAAAACAAATACTGGAAGTAGACATTTGGGCTTAGTCCATGGATGGAATGTAGAGAGGCTGTAAATAAGTTAAGGTCCCTTCTCTGGCCCAGAGAGCAAATAGCACAGCGTAACTTGCACCCATGCAGATTAAGCTTCTTGCATTTCACAACAGCAAAGCCTCATTCAGACTGGTCACTGGGCACAGTCCCTGCTCCATACTAAGCCACACACTATACCCAGGCATTGTCTAGGATATTGGCATACACCAAAACTGTGCCAGGGAACATGCCAGCAGTTAGCCTGCCTGGATGAGGGCAGGGTAATGCTCAACCCCTCGCCCATACCTGTTTAATGTACAGACAAAGCACTGGTGTCCAGCAGTCTAAGCTCAAGTTCCAGCGACATCTCCCTCCACATCCTTAAGTCATTTAGCTGCCTGCTCCAGTGCTGCTCCCTCCCTATTCTCCAACCCCCTGCAATGTGCCATGAGGATTATCTAGTTAGTGTCCACACAAAGTCTCAGAAGATTTAACATGCTACATTATTATACACGTGTTTTTTCTCTTCAGTCCTTGCCACACATCTGTTGGAGGCTTTCTCCTCCTTCTCCCCTCTCTGAGGAAGAAGCTCAGTGGACAGTTGTGCTCACACAGTGCAGCTTTTTAGAAAAAGCTCAGCTAGCAACTGGAGAAGAAACACAATTGCAGGCATCAGCTGCCTTTGAGAATCAAGGACAATACAACTAACAAAGTTTACATTCAAAGTGTATCCCGCTCTCTTATTTTTGGTGATCAAACAACAAAGATACAAATTTACCATGTAATGTTTTCTGAAATCTCTTCACAGTAACCATGTCCTTTGTTATTTTAAAAGTTTTCCCTTCAGTTTCAACAGTGAATTCCCTGCAAAAGAAAAAGAAGTCGCTTAAAATCTTCAACAGTAAGTCAATTGCCACACCAGAGTGGGGAAGCTGGCAAACACTTCCCATTTCACTAAGGTGTCTTTCTTATGAGATGATCCTACTAAAGCCAGAAGATCGTTCTCATACAGAAAAACAAATATATGCATACTGTGGTGATACATTTATGTGCATACATCAAGATATATGTTGATGGATGACCAGCAATGACTTTGCAGAAGGGACGACATTAAAACATTTCAGATGATCCACCCGCATGAAGAAGCTGGTTTCAGATGGCACACGTTAGGCCAAGCAACCCTTTGGCAGCCCTTATCAGAGGTGTCCAACCACACACACATTGCCAGCTCACCCTTTCTCGTTGAGCAGCTGCTCCATCTCAGTGATGTAGCACTCATCACACACAGACAGGTATTCCATCACCACCTTTGCATCCTTCTTGTAAGCTTTGCCAATGGCTCCCTTATTTGCCTCAAACTGAACAATGTTCACCGTTCTGTACAAGGCAGTTAAGGAGTTTGAGATGATAAAATGCACAGCCTGGTTCCTTTGCTATGTCAAAGATAAATGCCACACAACACAGAAACATCTCCTCTGCTACTGCATTAAGGAAATTCCCTCTGAGAGGGAAGTTTCTCCTCTGGGAAGACCTTATAGAAGCTTTTCAGTACTTGAAGGGGGTCTATAGGAAAGACGAGGAGGGACTCTTATTAAGGAGTGTAGTGATAA
The DNA here is from genome assembly GCA_013399775.1 of Semnornis frantzii. NCBI lineage: Eukaryota > Metazoa > Chordata > Aves > Piciformes > Ramphastidae > Semnornis > Semnornis frantzii. The sequence goes on from VWYK01004356.1 coordinate 70,788, forward strand.
GAAAAAAACCAAGCACAATAATAAGAACCCTCTGCCCATCTGAGTAAAGTCACCCACATGCTCAATTCATTGGAACTAACTTCCCAAAGTCATGCTGGTCTGTAGCTCTAGTTCCCCTGCTGTATTCACAGATGTAACTTAAAATGGAGCTGCACAGCCCTCCAAAGTATCTGTCAATTCACTTTTCACCTCAAGAGAATGGCTTATTCTGAAAGGATATAGGTTCTTTGAGAGGCTTCTCAGCTACAAGAGGAACTTTGGTGGCACGGGCATGGCAGGAGAGGTCATAGCAGGAACGATCAGCACAGCCAACGATCTCAATCCAACCCTGAAAAAACAAAAGGGAAAGCTTTCATCAACTCACTTTTTTGTCCACTTAACCATCAAATATGTTTATTCACCTTTAAGCTCCCCCCTTTCTCCCATGACTGTTTTTTCTACATAATTAGCTCTGTTCAATAAGAAGACCTCACTCACTAGTTGCTCCTTCATTTGGATGATTCTGTTTGTTTCCAGAGGAAATGATCAGTCATCTAACCAGTGCCTGTGTTCAGGACTGGGTTTTCCACATGGCTTGGCAGAACACAGCACTATGCCAACAGCTTGGGGCTGGGACCAGAGCACACAGTCCTATCACTCACATGCTGTAGGCACACAGACACCATGCCTTCAGGGCTTTGCTACTCTGCAAGCACAGAACAGACAGCAGGCAACTGCAACCGGCCCACCAGAGTGGCCCAAAGCCTGCCTTGCAAGCTAGTGAGACACAGATGACACACAAAGGAAGCACTTCTTTAACCATTTCAAGCTTGTGTGGCAAAAAGGAGCCTCAAAACACCATTCACACACAGGGAACCAACAAAGCCTTGCAACACTTGCAGCAAACGCAACCACCACCTGGATTTTCCAAAAGACAATGGTGTGTAAGAAAAAAGCACATCAGCTGCTTCTCATGTACCATGCCATCAGCATGGACACATAGCCAGATGCTGTGTGGTTTTCCAGTCTGCAGTGAAAGGTATGTGAACAAAAAGAAACCTCAGTGCAGGGTGTTCCAAGATTGTTTTTGTTCATTTCACAGAATGCCAGATTGAAGGGACCTCGAGGATCACCTGGTCCAACCTCTCTAGGTGACATGAGATGGCCCAGCACCCTGTGAAGGTGCTGTCCAGTGTAGGGGAATCCACTACTTTGCTTGGGAGTTTATTCCAACATCTAACTGTTCTCACTGTGAAAAATGTTCTTTTGGAGTCTAGTGGAAACCTCCCCAGCAATAATTTGTGTCCATCACTCCTTGTCTTTTCCATGGGACTCCTTGTAAAAAGGAAGTCTCCATCCTCCTGGTGGCCACCATTTATGTACTGTAGATGGTAATAAGGTCTCCCTGTGTTTTTAACACAAATTAAAGTATTTGGGTACTACAGCCACTTCTCACAGAACACAGAATATATGTTTATGTAGTAACTTTACAGAACACAATTTAAGCTATTTAGCTCACAAGGTGGTTTTGTCATGCCCCTGCAATTTGTGCCTTCACCTCTGGGTCAGGCTGTCTGACACACTGCTCTGTCATTGCTGTCCTGATGCCTGACAAGTTTATTACTCTTATTTATGTGATGTGGCCCACACATGTCCAGGCTGGAAAGAGAAGCTATGAATATATGGGAGTCAGCTATCTACATTCAGAGGAAGCAAATCCATCCATCTACAGGGCTCTTCAGTATGCAGACAAATCACTCACCCAAGCCAAAGGGACATTTTTTCTAATCCTGAATTTGGTGGAATTTTACTAGCTGCTATTCCCTTAACTAGCTATAATGAATCTAAACCAGCAATAAGTCAGTTGAGCTCATTGAGAAAGGAAAAAACCTCACCAAAAAACCTCCCAAAAAATCCACATACAGACAAAACCCATCAACCACACAACTTCCTCACTCGTAGCTTGTAGGAGGCTCTCCCAACCCTTAAATGAGGTTGTGCTAACCACCTGAAACCTTGACCTGTGGCCACCTTTGGGGTTGCTGCTACCAGTTCAGTTAGCAAACTGGCCAAGAATGTGGATGGGGTCTACTCATATAAGGGTCACTGTAACGTAACAGATTAACACCACAGACCTCAGCAAAATCCATTCTGATCCCTTATTGGAACTTGACATCCAGAGTTCTCTAGATATTTTCAGATATATGGACACACTCTAGACTCCTTAGCCTAACCAGGTAGAAGAATGCACACACAAAGGAAAAATAATGAAGTAACTTTTTCTTTTAAGTCAGACTCAACCCAGAAAGTAGATTCTGCACCCTTGAAGAGAGGAGTGACTTCATAATCAACACCATCTAGCTACTATGCCTTCAAACACATTTTTTTGAAACTATCACTCCCACTGATATACTTGGCCAAGACTGACTGAAGTGGCTGAAGGCTCTCCAAGAACATCTAAAATGAGCTTTGCCCTTAACTACCTACTGCTGGTTTTCTTGAAAGAGAAAAAATGATGCATTTTTCACAATCCAACCAACAATACAAGAGAAAAGCAAAGCACTCAACAAGGCCTGAGCTGAAAAGCTCTTAATGACACAGCGGGAAGATAAAGAAGTCCTTGGGAAATTTTTCTCCCAGCACCAGCTACCTAAACTGGCAGGAGTGAACTCATTTCTCACAGCTTGGAAATGAGGAAGGAAGAGCAAACATTCAAACAGGAAGGAATCTGCCCTGGAATAACACCTCCAGCAAAACAAATTCTCCCCCACTGTTTTAAAAGGGTTACAATCTTTGGAAAGCACCAGGACTTGATTTCCTTTAATTCCAGATGAAATTCAACCAGTGAAAAGTCTTCAGGCTCCAGCAAAGGAGTCTGAGGCACAGACCTATGAAGAAGCATGAACAGTTCATAAACTTTGTGCAAGTCCACTGCAGGGAGCAGACTCAGTTCTGCATTCAGAGTATTTCCACTGCAGTGTATTCATACCAGCGTGGGACTGGGCAGAAGCAGCAAACTCACAGCCCTACTTTCAAAACCCAAGAAATCAAGCAGAGCCTCTTTCTGTTCTATGAGCAGGTCTGATGGTGAGTGTCACTTGCTGTTTCACTCTGCCACTTACATAGGATGTTTTGGACTCTGCATCCCAGCAGTCACAGGCATAATGAGCCATCTCATTCTCCATATGCTGTCGGAAGCGCAGCTTCCCTGGGGACACGCCGACCTTTGTGAGGAAGAGGTAGATTCTGCCAATGAAGTAACCGAGAACGGAGTTATTGATCACACCCTGGAAAGGGAAAAAGCAGGAAGATAAACAAACAAACAAACAAACAAAAAACCAGAGACATTCATTCCTAAGGAAGCAAAGTCATCATTCGTACTTATGCAAACAATCTGACACATGAGACAACTTCTGGCAGCTGCCTGTGATAAAGTACTGTCTCTCCCCTCAATTTCAAACTCACTTAGTGCCACTGTCAGTAACTTGACCTGAACAAAACAGTAACTCATTGTTACTCTAGAATTCATCACCAGCTGCCTCTGAAAATGACCCACCTGAAAATATCTTGCTGTATGCCACGGCGTGGTCACTGGTATTACAACAGTGCATGGGAATCATCACAGTTATACTTCAGGACCCCACAACAGCAGGGCAGTGTTGCAGTGTCTTTTTTATTTGAGATTTTGGGGAGGTGAAGTGGATGGGTGGGTGAACCTACTCATTCATCCTCTGCCTGAATGGAGTACTGAGTAGTACAACCCCAATGTGTAAGTCACATACTGCTGGGGATCGGCAGCTGAGTATTGGATTCCCAGTCACTGCTGAGCTCTTGGTGGGTACTGCTATTCCTTACAGTTCCTCTCCCATCACCTAAGTGTGAATCTTAATCTCTAACCACTATCCCAGCACCACCTGCAGCCTTTCACTACTGCTCGTAAAGGCCAGGCTGGGATCTCCTCACACTGATTCACTGATCCCTAAACCTGGGAGTAAACCCAAGCTGACACCAAGACAACAGTTTGCACTCCAGCCTCCAGAACAATATTCAGATGAGCAAGCTCCATGTGCTCAGAAGAGGAAGGTTACCTGCTGGACAGCATCTCCCAGCCGCATTACATGGGCAGACTGCCCGCTGACCTGGGCCTTGGAGGAATACAGCAGGATATTGAGATCTGCCACATTCTGAAACTTGGGATGATTTTTCTCACTGGGATCCACAAAGTGCTCAATTTCTGCCATGGTGAATTCCCTAAAGGAAACACAACCAATCATGTAGTAAATATTCTATGTGTTAGCCACACATAATAAATGATTCTGCTCTAACCTCTCACAAGCAAGTCAGCAGTTTAGAAGTTTAGCTCTGGGTTTGCATATGACTGGAACATGAACTGGTCTCAACAGTGGATTTTACTTCATCTTCAAATGCCTAATAAAGCTTTCTACAAATTCATGTAGAGATCTCTCCGTGGTTAGGCCATGGCTATCCCCACTGTGCTTCAGAGCAGAGATCATCACCTCTGGAAATGCTTCCAGAAGTTCCCTGTAGTTTTTCCAGATGGCTGTGATGTCCATATTAGAAGTATGTATTTGCTACAGGGTCAGTGAAAAGTAATCCACTGAATCATTTGGTGGCCTTAACTTGTGTTGGAGGTGCCCAAAATAGCAGGTGAGGCAATTTCTTAAGGATAATGAGACAATTCAGCAACAGACATTCTGCTTAAAAAACTTGTCTTTAAACACATCAATACTTATGTGTTGATTCTCAGCCTTCTTGCTTGGAATCACCTTATATAGAATTAGCTTGTTATCCAGAACCTTTAAAAAAGCTCTAGGTAATCATTAATTGTAAATCATAGGCAGCAGGTTGTAATTTGCTATCGTAGCATAACAGTCTCCAGTAAATGTGCCACAAGTGCATAATTTATCCTTGCCTGAAATGGCATTTCGATGATAGAAGTTCTCATTTCCAGGTGTGCAAGAAAGGAGTACAGAGAAAATTCCAAAGGGTTCTCTTAGTGCTAATGGTGCTGCTGCTTCTCTGTGACATTTATGGCACCATATTAATTAATGCCCAAGTTTACAGCACATTCTGCCCATGTGTATAGCAGAACTGCACTTACTGCATGGGAGCTCTTGCTCCAAATTAGACTGAAGAGACTTCTTCACAACCTCCATTAAAACACTGAAGTTATCCTTATAATGAAACACAGTAATTGCTTTTATCCTGAGACGGAAAGCTTTGAAAGTAATTCTCAATAACCCTGAGCTTTCCTGCTTGACTGATCTTGGACACAAACACATGCCCTAATTGTTTATCTCACAACTTCCTCTATGTAATAAGTTGCAGAGCCAAGATAAGGAAATAGTGCTGCAGAGTCAATCACGTTTTGATTCCAGATTGCAGTAAATTACGTGAACACAAAGAAGCAGAGCTGCATGTCCTGTGGAGGACACAGCTACCTTCAGTATGGTTTGTTTAGATTATGATGGAAGCCAAATTTTGGAGTAAAACCAAGGTTACTCCAGGTGTTTCTATTGCAGAGATCCCATGTCTCACCAGCCAGGCAGAATCCTGCCTGAAATCTTAAGTTAAATCAGCTCACCCTTGAACCCCAAGCCCCACTGGAGACATTATCAGGAGCCCTCTGGGAGAAAGCACTGGAATGAAACACTCATGTACAAACACAGGAACAAAAGGGAGGTGCTGCCCGCTCCCAGGCACCCTTCTGTTCCAGGGGGAAATGTGCAGTACCTCACTCTGATAAGGCCGGAGCGGGGTGAGATTTCATTTCTGAAGGAATTTCCAATCTGAGCAGCAGCAAAAGGCAGTTTGCCTTGGTTAAACTCCAGAAGACGCTTGAAGTTGAGGAATATTCCCTGTGCAGTTTCTGGCCTCAGATAGCTGAAAGGAGATAGGGGAGAGAAAAAATCAGGAAGACAAAAAAAAAGGGGAAAACAGTGAGAAAACAAAACCGCCATTACTAAGAAACTTTATTCTCAAGTCTTCCAACTCCAGGCATGAAACAATGAAGCAACAGACTGAAGGGAAAAACAAACAAATGAGCATCAGCTGGAGCCCAAACACAGCAAACACAGTTATTCCCAGAAGGCTTGGCTGCTTTTGAGATGCAAGCGTGGGATGGGAAAATGAGTAAAATATACTGGCCAGTGGGATCAAGGAGGTCACAGGGAATGCACCCTTCTTGCCTTTCAGCAGGCAAACCATGACTGTAGCTCTGCTGGTACATGAACTGTGAAGTGGATTTAAGGTAAGGCCCTTAACAACCCCTACAGTGATGTGAGGCTTCCACAGAGGACACCACCCACACAGACTACTTCACATACTACACTAGAGGACACACACAAGATACATCTCTGATCCCAGACCAAATGCAAGAATCATTCTTGACTCCTAATGGACATTTTAGTTTTGGAGACCTCAATTCAAAGACAATAGCCTCTACATTCTCACACACTAACTACAAACACCTAGCAAAGTATGTTACAACTGGATTACCCTGCTAAATAATTTCACTCTGAAACTGAAGCAGGTTCTCTGTAGCCATGGAATCACTGACAACTAGGGACCCAGCATTAGTTTGCTTTATGGAAACATCTCCAAAGAGCAAGGGTATAACTGTGATCCACACCATCTGGCTGCTTCAGGTGTTTCCATGACTCTGCAAAGCTTTTTGTTTCTCCTACCCTTCAGCAAGAGTAAAAGAAATGCTAACCTGCCAGAGAAGACTGAGGACTGAAAGGCAGGGGAAGGCTAGTCAAGAAGAAATTGATTATTTCAAGCATGCTGAGACTTCACTTTTATTCTAAGCAATCTATGAAGAAGAAAGAACGTGAGCAGAATGAGACCAGTACCTACCCAGGCATGTTTCCTCCAGGCCCAATGGAGGTCTTGAACATCAGATTGAAAGAAACAGGAGGGGACAGGTCGTTCCCAGTGATAGGGGACTTCACGTTGTAGTTCACAAAAAGATCTGCAAGTTCTTGTTGGCCATAGTTGTCCAACTAATATCAAAACATAGTATAATTGTTTTCATTACTAGACAAGGTCACAGGAATGAATTATCTCCTCTTCAGCTTTCACTGAGCACGATGTACAGCTCTGAATCACCTGCCCAAAACATTCCCTTTTAACCTAGATTTTCAAGGAAGCTGAAGTTTGAACCAATGATATAAAAACAGACTGCGCATCCACAAACCCACTTAAGTAATACAGGTCCACGACTCAGTCATACCACAGGAAGTCTGAAGTATAGATGGGAAATGCATGCACCAAGCCTAAGAGCAGGTGTAAAGCAAGTCATTGGGACTGCATCACCACCCACCAGTAGCTTCTTTTGAACAGCTTCAGCTAAAACATGAGGAGCGGTGTGTTGGGATTGAAAAAAACACAGCAATGACAGAGAAGAAAGCTAACATTTCTGCAGGGCTTTGTTTCCACTCAGTTCTCTTTCTTATGCTGCATGAAATATGATATTTAAGCTATGCATCCTATGCTCTTTTAGAGCACTTCTGCATTTCAGTTCCACAGCACGGGGCTTCTTGGTGAAAGATTTTCCATTTGCTCTGAAAACAGTCTGTCAATGAGTGAACACTTCCAGAAGTGGGATAACATCAGCCCCTTCCAGGCCTCTACCTTCTGCTTTCTCTGGAAAGTGGGAATCAAGCAGCAGAATCACAAATCTAACTGCAATGAGCCACAAGTTCTGGTGTTGTTTTGTGCATTTGTGTATTACCTTTTGCATGTCTACGTTTAAATACAGCTTCTAGACTTAAGGATCTATACTGAACTGTACAGCAATAATTTAACACTCAGGGTAAAAATAAAGGACTTGCTTCTAGCATCAACTTTCATGATCCTTCATGTAGGAGAGAAAACTGAAGACAGAAGTCAAAAAGGGTTTATTAATAGAGAGATTCCCCCAAAGGACAGGGGGAATTAATACTGGTTTTAACATGGGTTTATTAACAGAGAGATTCCCCCAAAGGATGGCCAAAGTTCAGTGTTGTAGTGTGGAAAATCCAATGACAGCTGCTCAGAGATGCAATACACTGGACAAAGTTGGATCTTTCTGGAAAGAAACATGAATTCTATGCATGGCTCTGGAAGCATTTACCCTAGAAGTCATGAGAACAAATACCAAAGTAGAAAAAACAAATATAAAAATAAAGGCAAATGTCTGTACAGCTGCTCAGGAATGTCAGTCTGGAGCACCAACTATTCTCAGGGTAAACAAAGGAAAAATCTGTGTAGGGTGCTAGAGACAGTGGAATAAATCTCAAGTGCTCCAAAGCCCAGAGAACTTTAGAATTCAGTGCTTAGGTGATGAAAAAAAACCCTGACAAGACTTCTTGTCCATCTCCATTCCTTTCTATCATAATCTCATAGTGAGGGGTTTACCAGCGTAAAGAGGAGACTCCGAAAAACCAGCTTGTTGCCAGGGAGTGAAGTGGAACAGAGCACGTCGGCTCCAAGGACAGAGCTTCAGCCCTACCAGTCCAACATTCAAGGGACCAATATAATAGCAATAGTTCTTCAGAACAGCAGGGAGGAGATGTGATTAACCAGCAAATCTGCACTAAGTTTTCAATATTTAGGAGCATGTACCACCCAACGTGTATCCCTGAGATAGACTTCTGAGCACCTTCAGAGACACAGCAGGGACACTGCCTCTGCACTTTGTTACACACATGTCCCTGAAGCCTTCACTTCCCCACACAGGCACCCACCTGTGTTAGAACATTTTCCATCTCTGCCTTTTTCTCTGCTGTGCACTTCTTGTCAGACATCAGCTTTTGCAGGTGAGCTGTGAGCAAAAAGTCAGTAGTGAGTTTACACTCTCATCAGTGACCCCAATCTAAAGCTTTACAATCCAGAAAGATCTTCCAGCTTGAGCTTCAGTGCATGTCCACCAAGAGCCTTGCTACTGTCTACCAGGGTAATTCCAACCACATCATCAGTCAATGCTGATCTACAGCTGAGGAGCTGCACCAGTTTGCTGAACTGGCATGCCACAGTGGAAACAGGTGTCTACCTAGTTCTTTCCAATACCCACTCCTCTAAACTCAAATGATGGCTTTGTAGTCTCTTTCTCCTTATTTTCTTTCTATACAGACTGGAAATTAAAAGCAATGTCTGATCTCAAGCCAGACAGGCTAATTTTATCCAGCTGCACCTAGAGGCATGTATTGAGTTGGTACAGTGGGGTTATTTAGACTGCATTTCAATTTAAAGCACAACATCCTCCACAGGATCCAAAGGCAGACAGTGATGCCAAGAACTCCCTCTCTCATTTGAAAAAGCCATCTGACTTTGTAGTGCAATGACTGCGGGTGTGCAAAATGGTCAGAGGTTAGCTGAGCTTCTTTTGAACTTCCTAAAGTAAAAAAACAGTCTTATTAAGCCAGCCTTCATGACAAGAGACTGATCTGCATACTTTACTTCCAATGAGGATAAAAAAGAGCACAACTCACTTAAACCTTCTTTTCACAGTGGAGCTGTACATCGAGAAGTCCTCAAATAGGTTTTGTATTTCTAAGGTTCCTCCAAGTTTTTGTTTTTTAAACAAATTTTAATCAATAACTAGAAGATCTGTGAGGACTTTGCAAACGTAAGAAATCCCTGAAGTCTCTCTAGCATTGCCAAAAGCCAGCTGAGTTCTAAGCTATATGCAAGTCAGCAGTTGCAATGTAAT
>VWYK01004363.1:5089-22489 GCA_013399775.1 Semnornis frantzii
GGACCGGGCCAGCCCTGCGGGGTGTACACGGCCCGCTGCCGGCAAGGGCTGAGCTGCCACGTCCCGCCGGGGGAGCCGCGGCCGCTCTCCGCTCTCATCCAGGGCCAAGGGACCTGCTTGCCCGCCAGCGAGCCCGCAGGAACGCGAGCGGCCGAACCGGCAGGTACCGCGGGTGGAGCGCAGGGGAGCCGGGGATGGGGACGCCTCATGTGTGGGAGGGCGTCGGGAGGCTTAGGGGAGCGAGCCGGGTCAGGTTCGAGGGAGCCTTGCCCACAGGCTGCCAGCGGCGGAACGCGGGAATTGGCGGAACGCTGGAACTGACGGAGCGAGGAGATGCGAAATTCAGGTTCAGGTCTGGGGGAAGCTGTAGACAGTTTGGCCGTATAGAATCATTAACTCGTTTGGGTTGGAAACGATCTTTAAGATCACTGAGTCCAACCATTCTCTAACTCTGCCCAGTCTGGGGCTAAACCACGTCCCTCAGCACCACATCTCTGCCTCTTTGAAACGCCTCCAGGGATGGGGATTCAACCACCTCCCTGGGGAGCCTGTGCCAGTCTTTGCAAACCCTTTCAGCCAAGAAGTGTCTTCTAATATCCAACCTAAACATCCCTGGTTGCAACTTGAAGCCATTTCCTCTCATCCCCGTCGTTTGCTTCTTGGGAGAAGAGACCAATCCACAGATGGCTCCAACCTCCTTTCAGGGAGTTGTAGCCAGCCAGAAGGTCTCCCCTTAGTCTCCTTTTCTCCAGACTGAACAACCCCAGTTCCTGGGGTTTTAGTAACAAACCATGACTGGAACACGAGAAATGTGGGTTTTTTTTGGACTTTATGTCCATCTCCTAAAGTCCTGATTTGGAATCAGAAGACCTACACAGTGTTCGTGTCTGGTTTCATTTGAAGAATAAAATACATCTCAAGTAGTCCACTGTTAGATCTTTGACCAAAAAGGCTTCTCAAGCCTCTTAAGGCTATTTGATAATTAGGAATTTTTTCTGCATTAATTTGGTATTCTCACCATCATTACTGCTGCCTTCAAGCAGTGGTGGCTCAGGTCACTCAGCAGCATTTCAAAAAGTAATCACTGTTGATCCAAAATACCAATGGCCGTTGGTGGCTGTGAGTGGAGATTCCTTCTTGAGGGGGCAGGGAGTGGAGGGAGCAGTTACTAAAACTGGGTGCTCAGTCTTCTACCTCCATGTGCTTTTAAACATCGCCAGAGGAACAAGAGGTGTTTTCCAGTTCATTGGATGATTGCAGCCGTGATCCAGCAAGCTATCTGGAGGCATTCAGACACTTCCATCCCATGATGAGTCACTCCATGTGCAAAGTGCTTTTTTGCTTTCAGTGGGACAGTTCACAGGTGCTAAGTGAGGCACTGGCATGCAGGCCATGATCAGGCACGTCCAAAGAGCTCCTGACTATCTCATCCACTGCAGGCCAGCATGAGCTGCTTTTGGCTCCTGCGGGCTGCTGCTCCATCTTATATGTGAGGCAAGCCAGGGAACAAAGTACAGGATGCCAAGAGGTTGAGTCTGGACCAGTACCTCTCCTGAATTAAAACTGAAAGACACCATGCTGACAAAAATATAAATCCATTACAAATTTAACTCCGGTCTTTCCTCATCTAGCAAAGTCTCCACAATCCATTGTAGTCAAGGGTGTCTTTTTTTCATTTCTAACAGACCTGCTGCAACTTCATCTTTGAGACTAGAGTGAGCTTGAGGGATCACAAAATAACAAAGCTGTTAAAGAGCAGCTGATGTGGCCTCCTATGAATTTATGACAAATTTAATTTGCTGTGCTGCAGGTGTAGTTTTATTACTACTGTTGAGAGCTACTGTAAGGGATCTGTCTCAGATGTTACTTTTTGTTGTTGTTACTGATTCTTTTTCTTTTTAACTTGGAGAAATAAATGCAACAGTTGGCTGAAGATATCCCCCTTGTTATCATTCCTTTCCAGACTCTATTGAGCCTGAAGACATACCTTTGGAAAGTACTGAATTGACACAGGATCAGCTGCTGAGCTATCAGCTGATGTTTCCCATAGGCCAGGACAAATCCATCCCCTGGAATGCCATCACTGCATATGAAAATATGAAAGCCAAGAGAGTATCTGAACTCAAGAAGTGGAAAGAGCAGGTGAGTTTGTTTGTTTTTTTTTCCAAACCTTTCAGAGACCACTTCAGTAAATGCTATTGATTCAGAATACAAGATTAAAATGTGCATGACATGCTAAAGGCAGTACTGGGATGACAGTATTTTGGGTGGCCAGAAAACAGACTTTTAGAATGCCTCTATCAGGTGCTTGAGACAGGCAACAAGGCAGAGGTAATAAAAGCATTCAGTACATCAAAGGCCAACTGACACCAACTGGAAGACAGGAGGCTCCACCTGAACATAAGGAAAAACTTTGAGGGTGGCAAAACAATGGACCAGGCTGCCCAGAGAAATTGTAGAGTCTCTGTCTCTGGAGGCATTCCACACCTGCCAGGACGTGTTCCTGTCTGATTTACTCTGGGAGAGAAGATCCTGCTCTGGCAGTGGGGCTGGATTGGATGATCTTCAGAGGTTCCTTCCAACAAGTCTGTGATTCTGTGATCAGGGGCATCCTGTACAGACTCCATGTAGAGACAGAATCTTCCTTTGCATTTCCTATCCAATTATAATATGAGTCCTTAATTTCCCAGAGCCCATGTTAAAATCTTGGGCTCCTTATGTATTTCAGTCAAAAAAAAATGAAAGGTGTTTGTCACTGGTCCAGTGCTCAGTGGCATAAAAGGGAGTCCTTCTACCCAGGTATCGATGGCATGCCAATGCAGACCCAGAGGCTTTCGGATCACAAAGATTCACCATTAAGCAGAAGCGTGTAGAAAGACAGAAAGCTCATCCTTTAAAGCTTTTAACTGGGACACTGCAAAAGCGCAGCGGTGCTGCGGTGCCTTTGCAAGCAGGTCCCTGCTCCACTTGAGGGCACCAGAGAACCGCAGTTCGCCCAGTCCCAGGCGCCAGCACACCAGCGGCACGGCGCTGGGCTAGAACTGGGCACCAGCGCAGCCCACTTTCCTAAGGGGCACAGGCACAATGGGAAAACAAAGCAAAATCCTACCCAACCACCACCTCAACCTAGGGGGTTTGGTTCCATACCCAGAGCATGACCTAATCGCTGATTTTCTTTGAGCTAATTAGACGGAAGCGCTCTCAGCTCCAGTTCTGATTTGCAGACTTCACTTGTCTCACCCAGAGCCCCACACTGGCTCGAGCAGGACTGCTTGTGTGAGGGGCTGGCACAGGGAGGTCTTGCAAAAGGGCATGATCCTTTCACACTCTGCAGTAAAAACACTCCTTGGGTCACTTCTCCTCCCCTTTCACTGCTTTGAGCGCACTAGGTGCTGTCAAAGCTGTGAGTTTGGAAAGGGGACTGAGCAAACTGTGACAACACTGAACAATGCAACGAGTTCTTCTTTCTCAGTTCCAGGTACCTTGGGTCTGGGTTTCAGAGCCACAAGGCTGCCCTCTGTTCTGCTTTGATGACAGCTCTGTCCTGCACAAAAGATAAACACTCAGATGTTTGTTCTTGCACCATCTCTATATGCCTTGCACCTATTCTCCGTGCAGCAACAGAGCACAGGGCCATGGCAACCCAGAAGACGTGGCTGGGCTCACGTACACCAGCCTCCTAACGTGCACCTCCCCATAATAGGAGAGATTGTACCCTTGGAGCAGTAACGTGTTTACTTAGCACAGGTTAAATTTCCTTGTGTGGCAATTTCAGGACTTAAATCCTCGTGTTTCTGAGGACAGAAAATACCTCAAAGAATAAAAAACAAAGGCCTAAGTGCAACACCAGAGTTTTCTGGCTGTGCTCCTACCGAAACAAGTAAAAGCTACCTGCCAAGCAGCCTGGTGCAGATTATATGACTAACAAGCATTTTCAGCTGCTTTTTTTGCTGGTTTTATGCTGATCACTTTTTGTTTACCTTGCTTCTGTGTGATTTTGGTATTGACAACCTTTGCTTGGTGCTCCTGCAGGGACCTTGTCAGAAGGAACTCTACAGAGCCCTATATAAATTGGCGAAGGCTCAGCAGCGAAGCGGAGGGGAGATTTACAAATTCTACTTGCCCAACTGCAACAAGAATGGCTTTTACCACAGCAAACAGGTACCTGCTTCCTCCCCTGCCTTCTCACAGAGCCCTGCCACCAGCCTGGCATAGCCAATCCTTTCCTTGCAGACTCAGGAGCTTGCAGCTGCTGGAAAAGCAGGTTGTGAAAACAGGGATACTTGGTGGTGAGAGCAGATGGTTTGTCCTTCTTCTCTTAGAAGTGAGCTGCATGCTGTGGGCTGACAGCAATGGAGGCAGGAGGCTTTTCCATTCACAGAACAGGTGCATGCAAGGCTGTCTCCAGAATCTTTTAACCCTGTCTGCTCCCAGGCCAAATCAAGCTCCTGGTTTGTTCACATGCTCACAGTTGACATTAATTCACGTGCCCCCCATACTGCCTGCGAAGGCCACTGAAGTGATGGGATACATGACAGAGCAAGGAGGCTCTCAGCTCCCAGGCAGTGAAAAACTCACACAGACAATGAAAAATAACCACCAAACCTCTGGAGCAAAATTAGCCTTCTGAAAGTGTCACCAAAAAATGGATCTGTGCTGCTTATGGATTATGTTATATGTTTCATTTCCATTGCAGCCTCCAAAAAGGCCATGGAGAGTTACACCGAGAGTAATCTGTAAAACTAACTAAAGCTCCAAACCTCAAGCCACACCCTGCTAACCACAGGTCATGCACACAAATTTAGCAGGTCTGCATAAATCTGTGTCATAGAGACTCCTTGGCTTTGGGCATGGCAGTAGTCTGTGACTCACAGACAGCGTGACCCTGGGATCTAATCAGGCACAAACAGAAATCTGTCTAACCCCCTCCCCAAGAAAACAGACAAACATTCTGAGGGTGGTGAGACACTGGCACAGGTTGCCCAGGGAGGTTGTGGAGCACAGAATCACCCAATGTGATCTTTGATCTTTGATCACATTGGGTGATTCTGTGCTCCACAACCTCCCTGGAGGTGTTCAAGACCAGGTTGGAGGAGGCCTTGAGTGACCTGTTCTAGTGGGAGGTGTCCCTGCCTATGTCAGGGGGTTGGAACTGGATGATCCTTGAGGTCCCTTCCAACCTTACCATTCCATGATTCTATGATTATCCTTGCCTTAAGATCCAGAGCATCCAGCCACTGCCCTCTCCCTACCAGCTGGCATAGTCTGTCTTCATAGAACCATGGAATCATAGAATTGCTTTGATTGGAAAAGACCTTGAAGATCATTTGAGTCCAACCATCAATCCATCACCACCGTGGCCATTAAACCATGTCCCAAAGTGCCATGTCCACACATTTCTTTAATGCACCCAGGTGGTGATTCCACCACCCCCCTGGGTAGCCTGGTCCAGCACCTGACCACTCTTTCAATGAAGACATTGTTCCTAATCTACAACCTAAACCTCTCCTGGCACAATTTCAGGCCATTTCCTCATGTTATTACCTGACACTAAAGAGAAGACACCATCCCCCACCTGACTCCAACCTCCTTTCAGGGAGTTGTGGAGAGGAACTTCCTTTGGTTTCTCATGCTGGAAACCATTTCTGTTTTACAGTGTTGTTTACCAAAGGGTGACTCTACTGTTTTAAATCCAAAGTTGCTGAGCATGGGTCAGGAGGGTAGATTTAGACTGGAGGAAATTCTTTACAGTGAGGGTGGAACAGGTCACCCATGGAGGCCATGGATGCAGCCTCCTTAGAGGTATTCAAGGACAGGCTGGATGGAGCCTTGAGCAGCCTGGGCTAGTGGAAAGTGTCTCTGCCCATGGTGGTGTAGTTGGAACTAGATGATCTTCAGGCTCCATTCAACCCATTCTCTGAAGCTATGCATCCATGGCTCCCTACCCCAGTGTGCTGGGCAGCTGTTCTGTCAGAGCAGAGGCCACCACATTCCAAAAGGGTCAGTGCATGCCAGGTCCCCCCAGCTTCTGCTCCTAGTCCTGTCCAGAGCTTCTGCTTACCACGACTTACCTCGGGGTTTTGTTTTGCTAATCACCTAGTGTGAAACCTCACTGGATGGAGAGTCTGCTGGCTGCTGGTGTGTCTATCCCAAAAATGGCAGAAGAATCCCTGGATCTCCAGAAATGAGAGGAGACCCTGAGTGCCAACAGTATCTCGACTCACAAGAATGAAACTCCGCGCGTTCATTCCCACCAGGTTTTCTCTGGGGCCTTACATTTCAGGAAGGTAGCTTTTTTGTGCCGGATTTTCAGCTTATGAGTACCCTCAGAAAGTAGTTTTTGTACACACTGGGATTACTCAGATGCTGGAGTGACAGATATTAGCAACTGCAAGACCAAGTCCTACAACCCTGCGGGTACCTTGTCTGTATAATATTAGAGATACTCTCGTGTGTAAAGCTGTTGAATTATTTATTTCACAGTACCTGTATTTTTGTTTCCATGTGTGTTGTTACTAATTTATATCCTCAAACACTTCATAACTTTATGTGTAAATACTTAATGTTATTGCTCTTAAATGTATGGATCCCATGTTGGAGGAATGTTGTTACTTAGAACTCCTAATGGCATAACTCTGTTGGGAAAAAAGATGGCTTGTAAACTTGCTTATTTTTTTTTTTTGTACTGGGTATTTATAGACATAAAACTGAATTAAAGAAAAAAGCCTTCAGTAGAGAACAGGCTGAGAAACTTATTTAAAACCTGTTTTGTTCATATATCCTGTTGCTTTTGCACCTCAGTTTCAGTGTCAAGATGTTTCTTTAAATGTAATATCTGGACCTTGGTTATAACCAGAAGCTCCTGATGGGACAGGATTCTTTGTTTTCCTGACAGGCTGCCACACAAGACATTCTGTCCCACCTTTGGACAGGTGTCAGTTCTCCACCTGTTGACACTGTCATGTCATTTCAGATGAGCTATTCAATCATATCCTTCACACCATCCCTTTCTGCTCGGTCCCAACCTCAGTGGCAGGTGGGAGCGTCGAGAAAAAGGCAGCTCAGGCAGATCTGCCTCCTGAGTTTCTATCTCTAGTTTCCAGAACAGAGTTTTCTTCTTTAGCTTCCTTCAGCCTCTCCTGGCTGTGCCCTGCAAGCCTTTGCCTTGGGTGAAGCAGATTCCAAGGAAAGTTCTGAAGAGGTTTCTTGGATAGGAAAGCTGGATGCCTTTCTCCACAAAGAACTATTAGTGAGTTTGAAAGCATGCTGGGCATTGGAAGGATCCTCCAGGCATCATCCAGTCTAACCTCCCTGCTAAAGCAGGGTCACCCTCCACAGGTTGCCCAGGATCACAATGCCCAGGTGGGTTTGGAATCTCTCCAGAAAAGGAATCTTCTCTACCTTTCTGGCCAGCATGCTCCAGGGCCCCAGCATCCCTGCAGCAAAGTTTTTCCTTATGTTTATGTGGAATCTCCTGAGTCCCAGTTTGTGCCTCTTGCTGCCCTTTGTCCTGTCACTGGGCACTGCTGGAAAGAGTCTGGCCCCACCCTCTTGCCTCCCACCTCTTAGTTCTTGCTGAGCATTAAGTAGATCCCCTCTCAGGCTGCTCTGGGGTCTCACATCCTTCCCACCTCACAGGGATGCTCCAGACCCCTCAGTGTCTTTGTAGCCTCTGTTGGACTCTCTCCAGTATTTTCCTGTCTCTCTTAAACTGGGAAGCCCAGTTCTGGACACAATACTCCAGGTGTGGCCTTCCTGGGGCAGAGTAGAGGGGTGGGAGAACCTCCTGGTCATGGTCTTCTTCATGCACCCCAGAAGACCATTGGCTTTCTTGGCCACAAGGCCACTTTGCTGGCTCTATGTTGGTACTGGAAGGAGCCTTTCACTGCACAGAAAGTCAGAGGTCATAAAAGTGAGCCTGGTGAACAGCCCAGTCCTACTCCTTCAGCTGAAAGCACAGTAGGTCCCCTTGGCTTGGGATGCAGTCTTTCTCCCTCCCTTAACACGTTCCTCCAACTCAGTGGTCACAAAGAGAGCAAACAAGTGACTTCCCTGCTGGCTTCAAGCTGCTGTTGTCCGTGGAGAAACTGGTATGCAACTTAGCAAATCCCAGAGGTCGAAACAGGCTGCACCAACCCTGCCTAATAGAGCAATAATATTTTGCAAGAGCCTGGCAGGGCAGAAACTAGGCATAAACCCCTGCTGCTGCTTGCTGGCACAGGCTTTGGGTTTGCAACGGGAGCGGGAAGTGGCTCCCAGAAGCTGCAGAGCTGCAGTCTGGAGGTCTCTCCTCCCTGTCTCGTGACTTTGTGCTCGCTGAATGTGTTTGCTGCCATGGCACCTCAGTGTGGGCCCATCAGGTGGGCATCCAGTCTACTGCTCCAAATTTAACACCGCGGGTATTCCACTGAGCCTTTGGGAAAGTGTGTTCAGGTCTTTCCAAGGAAGCCACTGCACAAAGGGATCGAGGCACCCTCAGTAAGTTCACCAATGATGCTGAGCTGGGAATGAGTGTTGGTCTGCTGCAGGTTAGGAAAGCTCCACAAAGGCCCCTAGACATTGATGGGCCATGACCAGTTGTGTGAAATTCAACAAGGCCAAGGCCTGGGTCCTGCATTTGGGTCACAACAACCCCAGGAACGTTCCAGGCTTGGGGCAGAGTGGTTGGGAACTGCCCAGTTGAGAAAGACCCGGGGGTGTTGATCAACAACTGACTGAAGATGAGCCAGCAGTGTGCCCAGGTTGCTGAGAAGGTCACAGCATCCTGGTCTGCATCAGCAATAGTATGGCCAGCAAGACCAGAGAAGAGATTGTCCCCCTGGACTCAGCACTGGTGAGGCCATAGTTTGAGTATTGGGTTCAGTTTTGGGCCCCTCACTACAAAGCAGAGAAACAACACTGAGGTGCTGGAGCGTGTCCAGAGGAGGGCAACAAAGCTGGAGAAGGGTCTGAAGAGCAGCTAAGGGAAACTGTGATTGTTCAGTCTGGAGAAAAGAAAGCTGAGAGGAGACCTTCTGGCTCTCTACAGCTCCTTGAAAGGAGGTTGGAGGAAGATGTAAGTAGCAGAGTAACAAGTGATAAGACAAGAGGAAATGGGCTCAAGTTGCACAGGGGAGGTTTAGGCTGGATATGAGAAGAAACTTCTTCACTGAAAGGATTCACAAATCCCAGCACAGGCTGTCAAGGGAAGTGGTTGAATCCCCATCTCTGGAAGTGTCTCACAGAGGCACAGATGTGGTGCTGAGGGACATGATTTAACATCAGACTTGGTAGAGTTAGAGAATGGTTGGACTTGATGATCCTAAAGATCCTTTCCAACCAAAACCATTCCGTGACTGTGATTCTAAAAGCAGTTGATGGCACTGGTGTTGCCAACAATTAACATCTGACCATCCCCTGCAGTGAGCCACAGAGAGACCTGGCTAAAGCTGTGTTACACCCCACACTCACTGTGCCCACACACCTGGCAACAGCTCTACCAACCTAATGAAGAAGGACCAGGTTTAGGCAGAACCTTGGAGTCCCTTCACAAAGGCTACCCAGCACCGAGCAGCTGTCATCTGCCATTGCCAAGAGAAGCCACTGAAGAAAGCAGGGCACATCACCTCCTCACCACTCCAGCATGTGGCTTGAGAGGGCTCTGACTGCACTGACCTCGTGCAAAGGTTGATCTCAAGAGAACAGAAATTCACAGAATCAGAGAATTGCTTCAGCTGAGAAAGACCTTTAAGATCACTGAGTCCAACCTTCAACCTAAGACCACCACATCCATTAAAGCATGCCCCCATGTGCCATGTCTGCATGTTTCTTGAACACCCTGGGGACCTTTGTTGGGATCACTGTATCTTACAGGGCTGTTGCTGATTGTGTTCCTAACTATTAATAGTCCATTTGCTATTTGCAGTGGAACACTCCAGTGGGCAGCTCCTCCCCATGCTTTGCAGGGTGGCAGATTCCCATCCTTGCCATCAGGAACTAGAATTTTTTACCAGGGCCAAGGTTTTCAAAGAACTCTCCTTTAAATGCTGAGTACTAGGCACAGAAGTTGCTTTGTGCAGCATTCAGGCATGCCAGGCCAATTTCTTTGAGGGGTTTAGCTCCTTACCTCCCACTGAAAGCGGCAGGGGATGGGTGGCTTCTTAGCTGCAATCTGGCCTCCTGTGACATCTTGCCAGGACTCACCAGGACAGGACTGCTGCTGAGCTACACTGGGTTGGGCTGCCTGACTTGGGCCAGACTCTGCTGTATACTGGGATTAGGTCTAATGCAAGGAGGCAAAGAAAGCAGATTTTCTCCCCTCTGTCACAGTGCTGCTAGGAGCTTGGACTGCATTTACACAGTGATGATTTCATTTGGTCATCTGTCCTACGTTCTGTCATCAGCTTCAGTAAAAAGGTGAAAAATCCAAGGTCTGGAGGTTTTGAGGTTGGGGTTTTTTTAGTGTTTGTGAGACATTTTTTTTTTTTTTTTTTGGCTTGTTGGTTGTTTTTTTTTTTGGCTTAGGTCAGCTGGCAACCCTGGCTTCAGCCTCTGCCTGCCGCAGTGGTTCCCTCTATGCTGGTGAGCTGTGCCTAGTGGGGATGAGTGAGGAAATAAGAAAGGTGCCACAGGGCACTCGTAGCAGCTCAGGTCACCTGCTGTGCAGCTGGATGTGCAAAGGGGATAGAACTGTGGAACCATGGAGCTGTTGGAAACGACCTCTAGGATCATTATGTCCAGCTGTCAACCCAACACCACCTTGGTCATTAAACCATGTCCCAAAGTGCCATGTCCACACTATGCTTTCACACCTGCAGGGACAGTGACTGCACTCAGGCAGCCTGTTCCAATGCCTGAACACTCCTGCAGCAAAGAAGTTGTTCCTGATTTCCAACCCAAGCCTCCTCTGGCACAATTTCAGGCCATAGGTGGCTATAGGTGAGCATCAGTAGTGCTTGGTTAAGCTTCTCTGAGCACACTACCTACACAGTTTGTGCTTCTCCCTGCCAAAAGCACACCAGGTTTGCTGCAGTGGTGTTTGTTCCAGCCTTGCCTCCTCCTGCCCCTGGCCTCCTGCCAGCTGCAAAAGGCTCAGAGCACAGAAATGAGGTCTCTGTCCTCTGCACTGTATTTTCTACTCTCCTTTTCCCCTAAAGCTGTCCAAGACGACCTACAGTCATCTGGCACTGGACTCTGTTCATGTCTAGTCAAGCTCTGCTCATGACTTTGGGGTACAGCAGAGATGCATTTCTGTTGGCTGGTGCTGGCAGAAGGCGAGGGGATGGAAAGGAGCAAGAAAATGGGGGTGGAGGAGAGCCAGCACCCACACTGAAAGCTCATCAGCATCTCTGTCACTTCTCTACCATAAGAACATCTGCTCAGCAAAGGCAAAACACAAGCAGGGAACAGCTTTCCACAGACCCAGTCCAAAACACAGTCAGATATGATGCATTTTAAGATGTAGCCTTTTCCTTTCCCATACCAGTGTGTTCTTTGACCTTGCACTTGCTACAGGGAGTCATAAACACATGACAAAGCAAAACAGTTAACAACAAATGCATTGTAGAATCACAGAATCATAGAATAATTTCTGTTGGGAAAGACCTCTAAAGTCATCCAGTCCAACCATCAACCCAACACCACCATGGCCATTAAACCATGTCCTCAAATTTCTTGAAGACATCCAGAACTACTTTGTTCAGTTCTGCCCCCCCCCAGTTCAAGAGGGACATAGAACTGCTTGAGAGAGTCCAGCACAGAGCCACAAAGATGCTGAAGGGAATGGAACAGCTCTGTTAGGAGGAGAGCCTGAGGGAGCTGGGGCTGTGCTGCTGGGAACAGAGGAGACTGAGAGGTGACCTCAGCAATGGTTATAAAGATGTGCAGGTGAGTGCCAGGAGGCTGGAGCCAGGCTCTGCTGGGTGATGCCCAACGACAGGACAAGGGGCACTGGGTGGAAGCTGAGCCACAGGAAGTTTAATTTANGGCAGGGGGTTGGAACTGGATGATCCTTGAGGTGCCTTCCAACCTTACCATTCTATGATTCTATGACTCTATATTCAAAGTAAACCTCCCCAGCACAATTTCAGGCCTCTTGTTCCATCACCTGGTACTGGGGAGAAGAGACCAACCCCCACTTCACTGAGACTTCCTTTCAGGGAGCTGTAGAGAGCAATGAGGTCTGCCCTCAGCTCCTCCTCCCATTTCCTTTCATCAAGGGGAATAAAAGTAGAACGGGAAAGAACAACACATGGCAGAAGCTTGTCCCAGGATTTGTTGCACTCCCTGGCTCCTTTAGCACCAGATATGACCTGAGGACCTCAACGAAATGCTAAAACCCAGCAGCCCTTTCCCTGCAAAGTCAGAACCAAAGATGTTTGTGCTTTGCCGGCAGTCCAGCAGCACTGACTCGGCAGAATTAGAAATGCTATTTTTGTACCCACATGGCAGTCCAATGTCTAATCCCTCCCTGACCCATAATAGTCATAATAAAAAGTATCTCTGAAGAAAAAAAAAAAAAAAGAAGCCAAGTACCTCATTCCAAGCTCGACTCTCAGCCCACGCTGTGTGTCAGACGGACAAGTCTTGTCTCTTGATAACTTTCACCTTCCTGGGGAGGAGGAGGCTGAGGGGAGGCCTCATTGCTCTCTACAATTCTCTGAGAAGACATTGGAGCCAGGAGAGGAGGAGGAGTGGAGGGTGATGGTCTCTTCTCCCTAGTAACAAACGACAGGATGAGAGAAAATTGTCTTGTGTTGCTCCAGGGGCCATTGAGATTATGAGAAGAAACTGAAAGGGTTTTCAAGCACTGGCACAGGCTCCCCAGGGTTGCCTGCTGAACTCCCATCCCTGGAGGTGTTTCAAAGAGGCAGAGACGTGGTGCTGAGGGATATGGTTTAGCACCAGCCTAGGTGGAGTTAGAGAATGGTTGGGCTCCATGATCTTAAAAGTCTTTTCCAACTAGAAGTATTCTACAGTTCAATGATAAATCAGCAGCCCAAACAGCCTCCCCAGGCTGCACTGCCCACAGCTGCCAGTCTTGCTGTCTGCTAAAACATTTCATATATCTGGATCAACTATTTGATGCACTTGTGCAGGGGCTCCTATGGGGACTCTGACCACACAGGGAAGTGGAGTATGAGCACCTTAAGAATAGCCTAACTGTGTTTAGTCTATTTGCCTTCTTTAAGGCTTTGGTAGGTAGCATGCAGTGAGTAAAGAGTAGTGCAGCTGAGATCAGTGGAGGGCTTAGAATCACAGAATCACAGAATGGTAAGGTTGGAAGGGACCTCAAGGATCATCCAGTTCCAACCCCCTGCCATAGGCAGGGACACCTCCCACTAGAACAGGGCACTCAAGGCCTCCTCCAACCTGGCCTTGAACACCTCCAGGGAGGGAGCAGCCACAACCTCCCTTGGCAACCTGTGCCAGTGTCTCACCACCCTCACTGCAAACAACTTCCTCCTAACATCCACTTTCAATCTCTCCTCTGCCACTTCAAACCCATTGCCCCTTGTCCTGGCATTACAAGACCTTGTCAATAGTCCCTCCCCGGCCTTCCTGGAGCCCCCTTCAGATCTTGGAAGGCTACTCTAAGGTCTCCTGGAAGCCTTCTCTTCTCCAGGTTGCAGAGCCCCAACTCTCTCAGCCTGTCCTCACAGCAGAGTTGCTGCAGCCCTCTCAGCATCTTCATGGCCTCCTCTGGACCCGCTCCAACACTTCCACGTCCTTCCTGTGCTGGAGGCACAGAACTGTACACAGCTTCTCTTCATGCTATGTCACCCTACCTCACCTGGGCACTTTTAGGTAAAGGCAGAAGGGGACAAAGCAGGAGAGGAGCTGCTGGGAGCACAGCCAGTTAGCTGGCTCTGCATTGCCAGACAGTCCCCAAACCAAGAGGAGTGCCGCCAGAGTCCAGACATACCAGCACTTGCACTCTGAGTAAAGAAAGCAGCTCTGACGATAGCTCTGCCAACAAATAAGGGCTTTATTTTCTTTTCCCTCCTTTCCTCCTGCCTTGGCCTACCTCCTCCCCCAGGGTGCAAAGTTCACCCACGGGTAAGCTTCTGTGTGGTTCCAAGGAGAGGGGCAACCTGCTGCAGGAGAGACTTAGCAGCCAGGGTGCTTGAGGGGTGTTGAAGCAGGCTCAGATGAAAAAATCCACACTTTGTCTGTTCCAGACCCTGGCTTTTTCGTGCTGCAGAATCTTCTGCTTGCCCTTCCAGCCTTTGTGAGGGATGATCAGCTCCTGAGGTGCAGCACGGGCAGAGACATGGGCAGCCCAGCAGAGGGTGCACAGGGAAGGCAGGGCTGCACACATGCCTGTCTCTTTGCTGCTTCCCATCAGGGATGGTGCCTGCTCAGTGGGCACAGTGATTAAATCAGAAGCTCTGTGTTGCAGTCCTGTTTTGCAGAGCATGGCACAAGCAGGTCTTGCTCCTTCCTCCTGCTCTCAGTCTCCTCCAGCTGCTATTAAGTAAACAAAGCACAGCTGATTTGCACCTACCCTCAAGTATTTAACTGCACGATTATGATGTGGGATTTGTTTTTTCTCTCTCACTGATGGTGCTTTGTAGTTCCATGTGTGTAGATGCTGAGGTTCCTTAAAAAAGCATCTTCATGTGGAATGTCTCTGGAGGCCTAGAGCAAATGCTGCTGTATCATCACCTTCTCCCATATTTTCTCTTTGCTCACAACTTCTGTTTATTGCTGTTCAAGCAGCTGAGCCCTCACCATTTAGCTCCAGCAAAGGAACAGAAAAAGGAATGCAGCAACATGTCAGTGGTGGTAGAGGAGCAGCAGCTGTGGATATGTATGGCAGGATCTGAGGGCTGAAGACTGCATGTGGCACCCCTGTGATAAAGCAGCAATCTGCTTTTCACAAAGGCCACAAAGGGCTGGATCACCTTCCCTTTGGGCACGGGCTGCCAGAGTTGGGGCTCTGCAGCTTGGGGCAGAGAAGGCTCTGGGGAGACTCTCTAGGGGCCTTCCAGTACCTGAAGGGGGATACAGGAGAGCTGGGGAGGGACTTTTGATGAGAGCTTGTTGTGACAGGATGAGAGGCAATGACTTTGAGCTGCAAGAGGGGAGATTTAGGCTGGGTATTAGGAAGAAATTCTTTCCAGTGAGGGTGGTGAGACACTGGAACAAGTTGCCCAGGGACGTTGTGGAGGGTCCAGTCCTTGAGGTGTTCAGGGCCAGGTTGGATGAGGCCTTTAGCAACCTGGTCTAGTGGAAGGTGTCCCTGCCTGTGTCAGGAAGTTGGCACTGAACAATCTCTAAGGTCCACCAAACAATCTCTAAGGTCCCTTCCAACCCAAACTATTCCATGATTTTATGATTCCATGATTCACTCTCAGTTTTTCAGGTCCTTTCTGCTGGGTGCAAGTTATGTGATAGTTAACAGATGTAGGAAACAAGTCTCCCCCCTTGAGCATTCTCTGTGTAGCATAAAGAGGGAGTGAGGGAAATGCATGCTGAGTCTGGCTCTCTTTAGGAAGTCTCCTCATTACCCCACTTCTTGAAGGTTTCACCACACAGAAGGAAAGCCATCCTTCTCCATGTCATCTGCAACTTCACAAGAGGTTTCTGGAGGAAACCTGCTCAGCACTCTGCAGTACTCTCTTGGCTGCCTTTCTTTCCATCACCACTCATGGGGAGAGTGGTTGGGTGAAATTAGCCATGACAGAGAAAGGCTCTTCAGGAATGCGAATGGGTCAGCAGAAGTGGAAAGCCAGGATACATCCTGCAGCAGGACATGCATTCTGCAAGGATAAACTGAGATTTGCAGCATTACCCTTTGCTTCTGCTAATACCTGGTCTCCAGGGTTGGGTTTTTTGTTGGGTTTTTTTTTGTATATTTTTTTTTTAGCTGCAGCTTTCAGCCTTGAAGTTGTTTGCAAAAGCAAAAGCAAAGGTTTGTACAATGGGATTTTTCTCCAAGGCTATCCTATGTTCCCCTACAGCTGCAAAAAAAGAAATCAGAACTGGGAGAAATGATTCATAAAATGCAGAGTTTAAAAAGTAAACTTCTTTTTAAAAAGAGTTAAAAAAAACTTCTCCTGATCAACAATAAATTTGTACAGATTTGCCAGGAAATCTCCTTTTTAGCAGAAAAATGGATATGACATTTCAGGCAACAGGTTGTATCACGTAGACATTATACATTATGCTGGAATGCCAGACACCGGGCTACCACATCCTGACAGGTTCACAGGATCACAGGATGAGGGTGGAAGGGATCTCTGGAGATCATCTGGTTCAAGACCCTTGCTCAAGCAAGGCCACTTAGAACCGGTTGCCCAGGACCGCGCCTGAACAGCTTTTGAGTATTTCCAAAGATGGGGATTCCAAAATCAAATGAAGGTTGAATGCTTTGGACACACCACCACACTTCTAATGGCCCTAAACAAATTAAATTTTGCATGCTTGCAGATGAAGGCATTCCTGATACTGGCCAGGACAAGCTTGCCTTTGGAATGTTGTGATATCCTGTTTGAATCTCAGGGAAGAGTGAGTGGGGGAAGATAAAGGAGTCCTTTCTAATGGGGGAATTAAGCATCTTCTGCAGATGTGAAGAGGTCCCACAGGAACAAACAGGCTACCTATACAAACACTTCCTTTTGAACACTAACACTGGATGCTTTGGTATCCAGTGAAAATTGCTCAGCACTTTTCATACTTTAATTCCTATTGCTGAGACATCAAATCTCTGTGGAGCCATCCTTCCTTAGACAGTTTCAGTGAGTGACTTAAAGAGATACCAAAAAATTATTTCCCCAAAGGTTTGCAAAAGAATTGCTTATAAATTTAGGGGTGGGTTCAATAAAGAATTATGCTGTTAAGGTTGCTATGGAATCATGTGTTAAGGTTGCTATGGAATTTAGTCATAAAAAGTTCAGCCTGTACTAAAACCTAATTAATTCTGTGGCTTTTGGTATTCATTGAAGCCTCCTTCTTCCCCTGTGCACAAATAGCTAAACATTATGCCCTGAAGGATGTGCGTGCCAAAAAAGGTGGAAAAGGATATTCTGAGCTCAAGACTATAGCACAGTAAGTCCATTAAAAAACAAAAAAGAAACGAGGGAACTTTCTCAACTAGTTATAAAGATAATAGAGCTGCCTGCAGGCATCTTTAACTTGCATTCTGGTCAATTATAGGGATTTATGCAACTATTTATTACACTGGTTAAAGGAAATACTTGTCCCATCAATCTGGCACTACCCATGGAGCAGCCAGAGATGAAATATTCTCAAAAAGAAAGTAGCAGCTTTTGCAAAGAATAAGTTAAGCTTTTGTAGTGCCTTCCCATGTGAGTATTTGAGGGGTTTCTGAGACTCCACCAGAGATTTTTCTAAGAGCTTAAAAAGCACTTCAAAGAGGTTAAAAATAGGAGGGAAAAAATCATAGAATGGGAAGGT
>VWYK01004365.1:0-10834 GCA_013399775.1 Semnornis frantzii
TGCTCCTTACACATTTGTCCCGAGAGCTATACACAAAGCTGGAGGGGGAGGAAAGGAAACTGGCCCGGTCAGCTTAAGAGATAGCAGAATTATGGCACTGAAAATCTTCTAGTCCCTAGAGGACTTTTTTAACCCTATAGTTCCCAACTTGGGACATACACAAACATGGTCTGTGGCAAAGTCAGCAATGTCACAGAGATTGCTATATTTCATTGCACAGACACTTTTGCTAAAGATTTAATTGTTTTGTTTTTGTTGTTTTTTGTTGTTATTGTTGTTGTGATTCCTCCCCACCCCTCCTCCATAGCCCCAGATGGCCCCTAAGGCCTTTGGTTATGTAAATATAACAGGCCCTGATTAGCTGTGTTGGTCTCAGGAGAGAAGGTTTTGAGTTCTGCACACCTCCCTGCAGTCCTATGAGAACTGTTAATAATGCACAGAGATCGTTTTTCAGCACCCTGAATTCCTCGGTTTATGGTGAAAGGTCTCCTCCATCATTTTCCTTGCAGAGTCAGCCTGGGCACCCCTACTGTCTAAGACCAATGAGTGGCTTGGTCTCAAGCTTCCAGACATCTCAAGTTGGAGAGGGATTAGGTGAGAGTTGGATCAAGCCTTGTGGATGCAGATCAGTGAGCTTCTTGTCTCTACACCTCCATATGGTTGGAAAACATCATCTTGAGCACACACTGGTTGACAGGTCAAACTCTGGCCCACTGTTTCCCCCCTGAACTTTCTCATCTGCCACATGAAGGGCCCAGGTTCGATTCTGGTGAATGCACAGCTACCCCTGTGCTAAAAGTCCCCTCAGGCACAAAGAACCCAAGGTCCCTCTTGCCTTACTGCCCTCAAGACATTGAAGGAGACACCCTAGCCCATCTGTGCCTTGGCACTGTCCCAGAGGGCTCTGAGGCTAGAACGCAGGATGATCCACCTCAACATCAGGAGACACTTCTTTATGGTAAGGGTGATGGAGTTGAACAGACTGTACAGAGAGGTTGTAGAGCCTGCTTCTCTGGAGTCTTTCAAAACCTGCCTGGAAGCATTCCGGTTCGGCCTGCTCCAGGTGGTCCTGCTTTGCCAGGGGGTGGAGTCTCAATGACCTCTAGAGATCCCTTCCAACCCCTAATATTCTGTGATTCTGTGACCTTTGCCTATGGTTGTCTCTGAACCTCGGCCCAACTGCGCTCCATGATGGGAGGTGAGAATGGTCTGAGGATGCAGGAAAATGTGGGATTCTGGGAGGAGGGACCAGTCTGGACAACTGGCAATGGTCTATGCCAGTCTCATGCCCTCCTGGTCTCCCCAGCTGGCACAGGGCTGGAACAGACTTGAAAAATATTTGAGTCAGCCATACCTGAAGCTCACCATGCTAGAGGAGACTGTAACATTCACTGGTGAACCACAGCCCCTGGGGTCCCTCTTTTGCCATCTTGGCCAGAGTATCAGCCACTGCACAGGCAACGAGGAACAGTCTTCTGACCATCAGAGCCTCAGCTGTCCTCTTCAAAGATTGGAGGGTGTGCAGCCAAACTGGCAGAGCCTGGAGCTGTGCTGCTGGGAGCACGCCGAACAGTGGTAGGTCTGACAGAATTCTGTGTCTAGGGTTTGTTGTGTGGCACCTGAGGAACAAAAGTGAGGAGAAACTGTCAGAAATTTGCAGCTTTGGGCTTTGGGGAAAAAATGGGTCTTCTAAAACAGTGATCTTGTGGAGCGTCTAACCCCAAGAGAGTCCCAAGATGCTCAGGAGTGCTTGGATCAGCCTTCACCATTCCTGCTCCTCTTCATACAGGGAGAGGCCAGAGATCAGAGGCAGTGGCAGGATATGCATCATGGCAGTGGAGTCAGATACTCCACAGAGCTATGGGCAGAGACACGGTTGCAGCAGGGGATTTAAATGCCTGCAAATCGAAGTGGAGAGATCCAAGTCTGCTATCTCAGCCTCGGGTCTGCTCTGGTGACTGCGGCAGGACCCGGACTGGTGCAGCGTGGTGCGGTAACTTCTTGGTGGAGCAGATCATGCACAGTGGCATATCCCTCCTTCCCTGAGCCAGCTCCTTTCACGTGAGAGGCAGGCAAAAGGGTGGGGGGGTGGAGAGCAGCTTGTAGTTAAAAGGAGGATACGGAAGTGCTATGGGCTGCACAGGGTGATCCCAACGTTGGTGTAGTTCCCAGAATTCCTCAATTTATGATAAAAGGTTCCCTCTGCATTTTACTCCTTAGAGTCAGCCTGGGCACCCTTACTGTCCCAAGACCAACGAGGGACAGTGTTATCCCAAAATCTCAAGTGTGAACTTGTCAATCTCTCTCCCCTCTTCTCTCTCAATCTTTTTTTCCTTTTTTCTCTCTTTTCTCTTTCCTCTTTTCTCATTTCTTGTTTATCTTTTTTTCTCATTTCTCTCTTTTCTTGTTTCTCTTGTTTCTCATTTCTCATTTGTCATTTCTCTTCCTTTTTTTTTTTTTTTCTCTTGATAGACAATGCCTCATTTGTTCTAAACAGTTAATCATCTTGTCAATAGTTGTTAGGAAAATGGAAAACACAATAAATTGTTTGGTATCATTCCTCAGATCATTGTCTGACTCTACCATTCTTATGACCCCACTGAGCAGGTATAACCCTTTCCAGGGGATTCCAAAAATCCACCTACCTTACTGTCTGCTGAATGGGATGGGAAACCTACTGACCCTCTTCCAGCATTGGAACAGTTCTCTATCCTTCCACTGTAGTCCTCCAGTTTTTGGAGAAAGAAGGCAGTTTCCAAGTCTTGTCCATGTCAGTCTGACCATGCTGATCCCAAGATCTCCATGGTAACAGGTAACCTGGCAGTGCTGTGCCTGCATCAACATCATTGCCCTATCTTACCTATGACGGTGCCATGGTGATGGCTCTATGTCATGCCTGCATCACAAACACAGGCAGGTTCTGAGCAAGTCTGGGTAACACTTTGCCGGCGACCACGCAGGCGAAGAGAGTGGCTTGTGATTTTGGAAGGAAAAGCAAGCGGATGGAATGCTGGATCCACTTCTCAATCTTTCCTGGACATACTAACAGTATGTCAAGCTGCTTCCCCAGCACAGAGATGCTCACCACCATCCTGACTTTGCAGAGTCTTCTGCTGGTGCTGTTTATGTACAGTCTTGTGAAGATGGTGACTCAGGTAGCTTTCAATGGTGGTGCTGGTAGGGTGTGTGCGTGAGTGTGAGCAAGGTGCTGGGAGGGAGCCGTAAGGTTGGGTTGGTGGTACCCTGCCTGACAGGGAAGGCTACCTGACAGCTGGGGCCAGGTCAGCACAGGCCAGAAGGCATGGAGCAGGCACAGGTCATGTCCTGACTTTGCTCTGTTATGCTGATGATGTTGCTGAGGCATCAGGGGAGAGGACCAGGATCTTCTCATTGGTGGCAAGTGATAAGACTAGAGGAAATAGTTCCAAGTTGTTCCTGGGGTGGTTTAGGTTGAATGTAACTATTTCTTCACTGAGAAGGTTATTAAACATTGGACTTGTCTGGCAAGGGCAGTGACAACATCACCATGTCTGGAGGTGCTCAAGCGGTGTGTGGACCTGGTACTTGGGGACATGGTTCAGTTTTGACCCCTGTGATGGTTTGGGAGTTCCCCACCCCCCCACACTTGTAAAATGACCCAGACTAGAACTTAGCCGGGCTGGAAGTTAAGAGATGAAACTATATTTACAGCTCAGCACAATATGCAAGCAAATATATACAACATATACAGGAATGTTTACAGAAATATACAAGTTTAAGGTAATACAGAAACACAACTCTCCTCCCAGAAATCAGAGACCCNCCCCTCAGCGCTGAGTCGAGGTTGGATTGAATGGACTTTGAGGTCTCTTCCAACTGCTTGAATTCTGCAATTCCCCTCTCAGCTGCAGCTTTCTGTGTCTGTGTAGCTAAGGAAGCAGAGGAAGAGGCTGTGCAGAGACAACAAGGGGAATGACAGAGGTGCACAGATTTTGGGTAACAATGGGGGTGCTGCAAGGACACCGCCTGACCCCATGGGCACACCAGAGCATCCAGGGAAGCCCCATCAGCTCAGTCTGCCTGCAGGCTTTGTCTTAAAGGAAGCTTTACGGCCACCGCAGACACAGTAAGTGCAACCTTCCCCCCTGGAGCATAATATCCCCTCTGGTTTGCCCCCACCAGCAAGGTCCCCCTAACACTTCCCTCTGTCTCTCTGCAGATGCTCCCCTGTACCTCCAGAGGCAGACATCTCATACCAAACAGCCCTTCTGTGCCACAGGACTGTTGAAGAGCTAACAAGCTACCTGGGAATGAGGCCGTCGAGAAAGTGAGAGGCAGAGAGGGGTGTGGTTGAGAGGAATTGCTCAGGAAAGGCTTTGGGTTAAAAATGGGTCTTCTAAAACAGTGATCTTGTGGAGGGTCTGACCTTCCTACTGCAGCACTGACAGAACCTTCCCTTTTCCCAGGGCAGTGGGGGATACCATGGCCACTGGTGAGTGAAGTGTGCATCAGGCACATACTGAGTGGGACTTCATGTCAGAGGGGCTGTCTGCAGCCACTTTTGAGGCAGGAGGGAGAGGTCCAAAGTGCTCAGGAGTGCCTGGCTCAGTCTTCTCCATTCCTGCTCCTCTTCATACAGGGAGATGCTTGAGAGTGAGGACAGTGACAGAACATCCCCTATGGCCAGTCAAGTCCAACGCTCCATGGAACTCTCCGTGCCAGGTCCTTTGAGGGAGAACTCTCCAACTCCTCCTATGGTAAGTAACATTGCCGCCTCTTCACATGTGCCTCTCCCTGCTCTTGTGGATGGAGAAAATACAGCTTCTACTCCACCTCCACAGGTGTCCAGGATGGTCGACTGCGAGGAAACGGGGATCCCCCTCCAGCACAACAAAGGCCAAGAGACATCGGAGGGCCTCATTGCAGAAGCCAAACCGGAGCAGACACCGCAGCTTCCAACCAATGTGGATACACCTCCACGGAATGGTACAGCCTCAGTTTGTCCGTCACGTCAGAGGGCAGCAGAGCATGACACCACAGTGATTTGTACTGTGGCAGACCTGCCTTTTTTGGATGAGTCTGTGAAAAATAAACTGGAGCAGCTCATAGTCAAAATGAAGATACAGAAGCGCCATGGGCTGTATATGACAATGGCAGAGCTGGAGCAGGACCGTGAATTCCTCAGTTTATGGTAAAAGATTTTTCCAGCATTTTCCTCGTAGAGTCAACCTGGGCACCCCTACTGTCTTGCAAAAGGTTGCCATCCAGACCTCTCTGCAAACGACTTTGCCCCCACCAGTAAGGTCCCCCTAACACATCTCTCTGTCTCTCTGCAGATGCTCCCCTGTACCTCCAGAGGCAGACATCTCATACCAAACAGCCCTTCTGTGCCACAGGACTGTTGAAGAGCTAACAAGCTACCTGGGAATGAGGCCGTCGAGAAGGTAAGAGAGACAAAGGGGCATGGTTGAGAAGAATTGCTCAGGAAAGGCTTTGGGTTAAAAATGGGTCTTCTAAAACAGTGATCTTGTGGAGGGTCTGACCTTCCTACTGCAGCACTGACAGAACCTTCCCTTTTCCCAGGGCAGTGGGGGATACCATGGCCACTGGTGAGTGAAGTGTGCATCAGGCACATACTGAGTGGGACTTCATGTCAGAGGGGCTGTCTGCAGCCACTTTTGAGGCAGGAGGGAGAGGTCCAAAGTGCTCAGGAGTGCCTGGCTCAGCCTCCACCATTCCTGCTCCTCTTCATACAGGGAGATGCTTGAGAGTGATGACAGTGACAGAACATTCCTTATGACCAGTCAAGTCTGACACTCCATGGAACTCTCCGTGCCAGGTCCTTTGAGTGAGAACTCTCCAACTCCTCCTATGGTAAGCAACATTGCCTCCTCTTCACATGTGCCTCTCCCTGCTCTTGTGGATGGAGAAAATACAGCTTCTACTCCACCTCCACAGGTGTCCAGGATGGTCCACTGCGAGGAAATGGGTATCCCTCTCCAGCACAACAAAGGCTGAGAGACCTGGGATGGCTTCATTGCAGAAGCCAAACCGGAGCAGACACCGCAGCTTCCAGCCAACGTGGATGCATCTCCACGGTGTGTTAGAGCCTTAGTTCACCCATCTCTTCAGAGGGCAGCAGAGCATGACACCATGGTGATTTGTACTGTGCCAGACCTGGTTTTCTTGGATGAGTCTGCATATGGTTGGAAAACATCATCTTGAGTATGTGCTGGCTAAATTGTGTCTCCATTGTTTATGTAAATCAAGAAAGATAAAGTTCACTTTTTCTGTCTTCCCGTACCTTATTTGCCCAAGTGCCTGGCCTGAGTGTCCCAGGATGTGTATGAAGACACATCAGTTGCCCCAGATAGAAAGGATGGAACATGCAATAACTTTGCCACCTGGCCCGCAAACTGGCAGAGCCTGGGAGCATGCTGAGCAGTGGCAGGTCTGACAGAGTTCTGTGTCTAGGGTTTGTTGCATGGCACCCGAGGAGCAAAAGTGAGAAGCTGTTTGAGGTTTTCCGGGATGAGTAGGGGCAGTGCTGTGTGCCAGGGCTGGTGGGGCAGGGAAGAGAGCCGGGACATGGAGTAGTGATGGACTTGGCAGTGTTGGGTTAACAGTTGGATTTGATAATGATAAAGATCTTTTCCAACCTAAATGATTTTTTACTTGCGTTGCAGAAATTATCAGTCTGCATCATCTAGCAAAATTTGGTTTATTCACAGCGTAGCAAGGAAATAGTTCAGCTCTGCTGATCCCAAGATTCATTGAATTAGATCAGTAGGAGGGACTGACCTGAACGTTGATTGTGAAATTGTGTAGATTAATCATGTAAAAGACCTAACTGCTTACACATGCAATTGGTTTCATATGTTTGAGTACCTTCCGAACTTACTCAGGACTTGTCAGCAGTGTCAGCATAAATTCACAGAAATATATATTGCCACACTTAGTGGCAGTGATGTAATTTCTTATGCTGGAAAGAATAAAGACTTTTTATTCTTTCAAATAATTGTAGGCATATAATTGTAAACAATAATCGTAGACAATAATGTCAGAAAATATGGATGTGTAAGTGCATGAATGTACTTCCCCATGGGAGTCTAGTCATGTAAGTTTCCCCATGCCCAAGACATGGAAAATTCTGAAATAATTGCTCTATTAATATTTTTAAGCAATAACATTGCCAATATAGTGGCCAGGACAAGTGGGAAAACTCAGCATTTTGTTATGGAGAACAAATACACTAATACAGTTTCAGAAATTTTAATGGCCAGAGTGAAATGCTTTGAAGCCTCAGCAACTGCTCTTAATGAGAAAGTGGCAAAG
This sequence comes from Semnornis frantzii, assembly GCA_013399775.1. Classification (NCBI taxonomy): domain Eukaryota; kingdom Metazoa; phylum Chordata; class Aves; order Piciformes; family Ramphastidae; genus Semnornis; species Semnornis frantzii. The sequence continues at coordinate 7,315 of VWYK01004365.1, forward strand.
ACAATGCAATAGTAAGAGCATTGATATTAAGCTGAGTGAGCAGGAGGTCTGTGGATCCCGTGTTACAGTCATATCTGTTCACCCTGTAGGTAAGAGACGTCAGTCCAGGTGTGTCTGTAATAAACTCCAGCTCAGGTACAATTCTTTGTGGATGCTTGCCTACACTGATAGAACTGGTTACAATTTTTTGTGTAAGATCAAGGAATCATAGACTGGTTGAGATTGGAAGGGACCTCTGAAGGCCATCAGGTCTTAACTTCCCTACCCAAGGAAGGACACCTAGAGACAATCGCCCAAGTCAATGTCCAAATGGGCTTTCCACCCAAGGATGTAGACGCCATCACCTCTATGACAACCTACTCCAGTGCTTGGTCGCTGTCATGTTAAAAATTGCTTTCTGATGTTCAGAAGGCACCTCTTACGTTTCAGTCTGTCCATTGCCTCTGCTGCTGTCACTTGGCATCATTGAAAAGAGTCTAACTCCATCCTCTTTGCACACTCCTTTCAACTATTCCTGAACATCAATGAGATCCCAGTGAAACTTCTCTTTTTGGGCCAAACAATTCCAGCTCTCTCAGATTTTCCTCATAGAAATATCCCCACTCCCTTCTGTGGCTCTTGATTGTGCTATCTTCAGTAGGTCCATGTTTTTCTCATGCTGAGTAGCTCAGGACTGATCGTAGCACTTCAGATGTGGCCTCACCAGTACTGAGTAGAGGGGAAGGACCATCTTCCTCAGCCTACTGGATGTGCTTTGCTTAATGCAGCCCAGGATACCATTAGCCATCTGTGCTGCAAGAGCACATTTGGTGGCTCATGTTCAACTTAGTGTCCACTCAGGATCTTTTCTGGTCTTGGAGTAAATTGTACAGTGTCTGAAAGCAAAAATCCATCCTGAGGGCAAGAATTCAGTATAGATAAAAAAAGATATGGTAAGACTATCTTAAATCATTTGTGAGTGGTAATGCTGAACATTCTAGCAAGGAATTACCATTCTTCAGATCTTAAAGGTTTACCACTGTTTGTTGGACCTAACTGGAGTTCATTTCACATCTGGCTGCTGAAAGAATTGTTCAGTACAATTGGCATATGATGATGCTCTCTGGCAATGATTGGAAACCTATCTAAATAATCCTCAAGCCTGATTTGGTGCCACAGAACAGCTCCAAGGCTAAAATCCTTCATGTCATTTTGTGTGTTACTCAAAAGTGAAAACACAATTTTGGGAAGCTACTCAAAGGTGAAATTCTGCTCTGATTAACTACTTGTCATCTACTAATGAACACACGGTGCTCTAGTCTCTATGGTAGGATGAGACTTAACCTGGTATCTGAAAACTGTGATGAGTTCACCTAGCACAATATAACCTCTGCTAACTGATTCGTGTAAGTCATCATAGGGGAGATAAACAAAGGATATTAGCACCTATTTCCTGTATGCCAGATTGCATATGAAACAATTCCTTGATTACTGCATATGCATTCACTTTGCAAACTACTACCAGGAGACAAAGTCGAAACTCAGAATCTTTGTATTTCCTTAGTTGATACATTTCCAGAATTTCTCACAATGCTTCTGTCTCAGAGAACCTTTCATGACTTTATTCAAATTTTTCCTTCTCTCTGCTGACCTATAGAAGTGGTTTCCTTGCTAAAATTGTCATCCTGTACTAATGGTGTAGTCATGCTTCTTAGGCCACAGATGAATATCAAATAAGAGTGCCCACACTTTCAGCTGTAAGCCCGAGCACACAGGAAACTTGAGCCCTAAGGGCCATGCCACTTGTTGAGGAGAAGACTTCAGATACTCATCTAACATTGGTGTAAATTTAGGATATGAACACAAACCATGGTTACACCTTTTTCTCCTGTTCTTGTGTGGCCATATTGTGTTTTCCATTCTTAATATTATAGAATGAGCAAGATGACATATCCCTATGACAAAGCAGCATTAATGACTACATACTCAGCAAATTTTGCATACAGGTTCTTTTGTCTGAACAGAGAAGTGTTAGAATAGTAAAGCAGGATTTTACAATCTAAAAATATGAGTTTGCTAGAGACTAAACAGTCAGAACAAAATATAGAAGTAATGAAGTACCTGATGAGATTGCAGCAAAAAAAGCAATACAGGAAGATGGTCTGGTATAAAACAAAGACTGCAGTATGCTAGGAGCTGACTGTATGCAGTTACTTTGGTTGAAAGTTGTCTAAAGGGAGTCTGCTGTTGTCTAAAAAAACCTGTTTGAGCCATGTTTTCCTGCTTGCTGATATAAAGCCTATAAAGTAGTCCCTATCTGGTGTTTCCTTTGGGATCAAGCTCTGGTTTTGCAGTACTATACATTTAAGCTTTAAATCCTGACCTGTCATAAAAATAAAAAGCAAACAAACAGAAAAAGCCCTCAAATGTGTTGGTAGAATTTAAGAAGGATAGATTAAGCTCACAGTGCCCAATTGCTCCATAAAGAGCATTTGGTGGGTTTGTTTTCTCTCTAACAACCAAATGTTATCCACTCCATCCACTCTATCCACTCCATCATGTCCTTCAGACCATCACTGACACACGATTTCTGCTGTCAAGAGCAACAGTTTCTGTCTTCCAAAACCTGGTTCCCTTCCTTTGATTCCCCCAGTCTCTGAATTAATCCAATTTTTCCCATCTACAGACACCTTCTGGTCATCCTTACCCTGTAGATGACTGGTGTCCAAAGTTTCCATCATCTTTTCCTCTTTCTTTGCCTGATTTACTGGGAAAACATAGAGCGGTTAAGTGCAGTTTGGTACCCACATCATGCTTTTGCTGAACTCTTTTGACATATATTCTTTGGATGCCGATTGTGTGTAAACCCCATTTTCCTGCATAACTGCATAATACCTCCCACACAAGAGTCTTGATCCTTTTATCAACAAGGTAGCGTTACATATTAAATCATACTAACGTGCATCATTTTACCTGCCACTCGGAACAAATCATTGCCTGTTATCAGCACTGCCCCAGATCTGTATGCCCTGAGGGCTTTTTTGTTTCCCTTTTGCAGCACAAATGGATGCTTATCTTTTCATGAGGCTTCTCAGGGCTACTGTTGAAAAATGTCACCAACCTAATGCTATTTAGAGGTCAGAGAGTGGAATTTTCAAAGGATCTTAGTACACGGTTCCCTCTAATCTTTCTCTTTTAAAATCTTCAATCCTGGTTTCTCAGAAAAATCCCTGTCTTTGAGTTTTAAATGTGACTGGAAATGATTATAAATCAAACACTGGATTTCCCTTTCAAACACCATGAAGTAGAATTATGACAAGTCTGCTGACATTCTTGTCACATTTGAAAAATGAAGAGAGCATAGTTTTGTAGTTCCTTTAGCAGAGACTGTGATAAGCTTTCTTCTGCCACTCACAGCTCCCTTAATTCCTGTTTTCCAATTATGTGTGTGTCCCAGGTTGGGAACTATAGGGTTAAGAAAGTCCTCTTGGGACTTGATTGTTATTCAATCCCACAATTCTGCTATCTCTTCATAAGCTCA
>VWYK01004366.1:0-15232 GCA_013399775.1 Semnornis frantzii
GGAAAAGACCTTCAAGATCATTATCCCTACTCTACTAAGTTCACCTCTAAGCCATATCCCCAGGCACCACATCTTAATGGCTTTTAAATGCCTCTGGCTCCACCACTTCCCTGTGCAGCCTGTTCCAGTGCCTGGCAACCTTTTCAGTGAATTTTTTTTCCCTAATGTCCAGCCTAAAACTCCCCTGGCACAGCTTGAGGACATTTCCTCTTGTTTCTATCACATATCACTCAGGAGAAAAGACCAACATCAAGTCATGCATACAGAGGATAGCTGTAAGGGGAAAGTAGGCACTCTCCTCAAATATTTCCTGAAGGTGTTTGCTGGGTAGATGAGGCTGCATTCCTAATAAATTTGGAAAAAAACTCTGCACTCTGACATTTTCCTGTAGTAGGAATCAGCTGACATAGGTTCTGGGGAGGTTCTACAAACCTTGAAACCAGAAGGTGAGTTCTGCCGTTTGACCTTCTTCCTGCTCTTTTATCCAGGTTGTGCACTCCTGCTTAACACCAGCAAAGCACCAGCAGCAGCAAACACTGTCATGACCAGTACTGCATTTCCAGCTCCTCTGAGGAACTCCCCCTGTGAGGCAAGTTGTAATTGTCTTCTTTTCTTCTGCAATTTGCAGAGCTTTGTGTGTGTGTGCCTGACTCTGTGGTTTTCAAGCATAGGCACAAGGTCAGTAACAAAGCAACTGCTTTCTCTGATGGCTTATCTATAAAATATACTCATTTAATGCCTCTGTGTGCAGGGGTAATATTGGGTTATCTGCTTGAAATGCCACAAAAATGTGCTCTGAAAAACCTGATATCCCCTGCACTCATTTTGCAGCCTCACATGATGTGCTGAAGTCCTCTTAATTGGGTGTATATGCTGTAAGGGCAGGGCAGCCAGCCTGACATAAACACGAAGAGGAAGAGGCTTACTGCATGAGGAAACATTGCATTTGGAAGATGCAGGAAAGAATAGGCTTCAGCACTGCCCCTGAGCTGCTCCGGGAACACAGTATATGCTTTCTCTAGCACAGCTGGGATTTGAGCTGGCAGGTCTTGAATCATGCTGCACTTCAGCTCCAGCTTGTTCATAGGAGTGTTGAAGAGAAAAATTCAGCTAGGATAGAACCAGGTCCATACTCAAGTAGAAAAGCTGTTGATGTCTTATGAATGTCAACTTAAGCAAGAATATCAAGGGTCACCAGGCTACTGCACTTGATTGTCATTTCTGAGTCAGTTATACTTAACTTTTAAGCTGCAGCTTGTGGAAGGATGGCCAGCTTGCATCTTTTTGCTGGTGAGATTTATGTATAACTTATGACTTTGAAGCGTGGCTAGCAACTTAAGAGCATTTCACATCATGAATGGTTACCCTGAAGTGTGACATAAACTTCTGGCATCTGGAGATGAGAGATCTGGGAAGACTGATCCTAACAAAGCAGTTTGTTGAGTGAGCACTGAACAGACAAAAGAAACAGATTCTCCCTGTTCCAGTGATCTTAAAATGCAGCAAGGGCAAAAAGGGGTGCATTAGAAAGTCCCCTGGAATGAAAGTACATAGAAAATGGTTTTACTTTGACTTGAAGTTTGGGTCAGTTTGGTTTACTTCTATGGATATCTCAGTTCATATAGCAAAGGACATCTGGTTTTGCTCTCTTCGATACGTTCATAGATTTGCAGAATGGGTTGGGTTGGAAGGGGCCTTAAAGATCATCTAGTTCCAAACCCCCTGCCATGGCCAGGGACACCTTCCACTAGACTACATTGCTCAGAGTCTCATCCAACCTGACCTTGATTGCCCCCAGAGAGGCAGCACCCACAACTTCCCTGGGCAACCTATTCCAGCATCTCACCACCCTCACTGCAAAGAATTTCTTGTAATCCGTAGTCTAAATTTACCCTCTTTGAGCTTCAATCCATTCCCTCTCATCCTCTCACTACATGCCCTCCTTCTTTAGGAGAAGCCTATCCTGCTTCTCCCTTCTGTAACAAAAGCTTAGGTAGATTCTGAATATTTTAAGACCTTGTTCTGCCATGGACCAGCAAGAGCAAGTGTTTTTTATGACCCACCTGACACAGGAATCACAGTGAATGATTTCCCAATATCTGTGTATTTTTTCCTTGTGTATACAACAGTGGAAATAATTAAACTTGCTGTCAAGGGAGAAGCTGCCATGTATTTCATCAGCTCACGTGCCATCCCACCTCCGTCACTCCCCTTGGCACTTCAGAGGCATCCAGACACATCCAACACTGCAGCTGTCGCTAATAAAGAGTGAAGGAGTTTGGCAAGTGTTTTGTCTCTTGCCTTTTCAGATAGTGTAAAAGCTTCTCTTCTCAATGAGCCCCTGGTGGCTTTGGATTCTATTTTACTGGAACAATCTGTCTGTGAGCAGAATAATTTAATTCCGCTTTTCAGCACAACACAAGAGGAGAAAGGAGATATTCCTCCTATACACACTTATTCCTCCAATAGGTCCCAACAAACTTCCTTACAGTGAAATTATACTCAGAAAAGAGGATGTGAATATAACATAATGCTATCCTGTATTTAAAGTTCAGGCACTCAAAGATGAGTTTTCTCCTACCTGTCGCTGCTAATGGCTTCACCTGGCATATCACAACCAGGGCAGATTCACTGGCAACTTAAATCCCACTGACAAAACTCACTCATGATTCATGTGGCAAAGGAATCTCAGCAAGCGTGTGCAAATTAAACCCATTTATTCTTCCACAGTCAGAGGAAGCCATAAACCTGCCCTCCCACTTGTACTTGATGCAGCTTACATGATCCTTTAGATTGCTTGCTTTCCTTGCATGCTCACTTACATAGGGGCTCATTCTGACAGCTGGTTCCAGTACCCCAGAGAGATTTGGCTCAGATATTCACATCCTGCACCAATATATATTAATGATGGAGACTGTCCTTAAGCCTGTCATTTAACATCCTTCCTCCTCCTCATAAACCATCTCTACCCCAATATCAACATGTCCAGGTCAGCTGAACTCCTGCAGGTGAGACTGAGCATCCTGTCCTGCCTACTCAGGTCACCTACCTCTCCTGAGTGAGTGGAGCTTATCTCCTGCTCTGTGCACAGGTCTTTACCAAAGGCCATATGCTTCGAGCCCCGAGAACAGCATGGAGCCCAACAGACATCCCATATTTGTTGATCTTGATACCCCTCTCTCTCTGCTACATGAAAGCTCTAGGGCACTACTAAACCTGCTGTTTACTGAAACTACTGTTTTTTGCTCTTGTCCCTTAATTTGCTTTTATCTAGTCGTGTTAGACATGGCAAATGCTGACACCCTGCTTTTTAGCCTGAGGTGTTCATAGAAATTAATAACTGCAGCCTGAGCATGAGGAGTGTTACCCGCAGTGCAGTTTACCAGGCTGTGGAGGATTCTGGTTTTTTGAACAGAATGTCCATACAACCAGGCCTCAATGTTGATAAGGAAATAGTCGAACAGTCCACAGTGGGTGACAGCCACAAAGACTTTGCTAATGCTTCAGGCTTGTTTCTTCTCCCATAGCCTGGTTGTTTGATCTTCCACTGTGATAGACTGGCAACAGAGATGACTGAACACTTTGAGACAATGACCGCTAGCACTCTGGAAACTTGTGTGGTGACCTGGTCCAAACACCTCCCCTGCTGAGGTTCTGGGCAGCTGTTTGCATCAGTGCTGACAGCAGCATTTGGAGACTCCAGAGCCTGGATGATCTCTGACCTACCCACTGTTGCCATGTGCAGGATGACCCTCTCCATCTTTGTGCTCTCTGCAGCTTGAGGTCAGTAACCAAGATCACACTGGGCTGCTTGCAGGCTGTGTTCCCCTAGCATTTCCCATGCCCTGCAGGAGGCTCCTCATTAACTCAGAAACCCAAAAATCAACCTGAACTACTCTGTACTGCTCTGCATGCATCAAAAGATCAGAATAGGGTAAAAATGTAGACAGGAGATACCATAATAAACACAGTTTGTACACAGGTTTGGGGTTTGCCTTAGTATGTCTTGCAGACTTTGTACAGCTTTGTGTTGTAGTTTGCTCCTCTTTGTTTTGAGGAGCTTTATATTTTCATTTTCTTTATTCTTCATTGCTTTTGGCAAGTCCTTCATTTGTCATGCTGCCCTTTGTTTGTGATTCAGTCGTTTTTTCTTTTCCTTTTGTTGTTTTATTAAACCTTGGCTAGAGTGTCCTGGCTTCAAAGAATCTCTCGTTTGCAGTGCAACCAGGCTTTGCGATCTTTTCCATGTTGCACATTCAGGAGAGTCCTTTGCCTATTGACCCCATTAACTGTGTGTTTAAAACCCGAATTATATGGAAAAGGGAAACTGTGGCACTTCTGTTAAACCCTGGGAAACTCCAAGAAGTGGCATGAGCAGTCCATGAGGAAATGCTCCATTATCCTGAAGTAGTCAGAAAGGGGAGATGCAGTGAGCAGCTCAGAGAACACTTCAGGAATCAGTCAGTCGCAGCAGTGCAGAGTGAAAATCTTTCAAGCCACATGTAGAAGTTCACTGAAAACAAAGCACATGCAATTGAGCATAGACTCCTGCATAAAGTGAGAAGGATTCATGCAAAGATTGGCTTTGTCCAAAGGCAGAATTTCTAGAGCTTGAGCAATAAAGTGCAGCAATAGTTGCCCCTTCCCTTCATCCTGTGATTCCCTTCCCTGAGTGGGAATCAACTGGCCTGCTGATTGTGGGGGGATTAGACATTTCCTCATTTTGAAGAAGAAATCCATATGCATGTCATTAGTAACTGGACTGCTGTCTGGGAATCTGGGAAACCACAATGCAATTAAAGTCCAAAGAAGTGCTGTCATCTCAGACGCACACACACGGCAAAATTAAACTGCTTTGCCACGCTTGATAGTCCCTAGGTGTGCACAGGTTCCAGAATTTAATGGCCACCTACTTCTCAGCACTTTGCAAAGATGTCAGAGAGCTGTCACAAGAGCACTGCAGATACCCAGAGAGTGCTTGCCTTCATGTGGAAGCTGGAGGCTCAGTTCTGGCCCCCCACACCTGGACAGTGAGGCAATACCATCTCCATTAGTCTCAGCATTGTTGCAGTACAAGTACAGATTCAGGTGCTATGAATTGCCTTTCATTCCAGTTTTCAGAGATGCTCTCTGACATCTGCACCCTCAGGCTTTAAAGGATGCTGGGGTGCCTCTAGATGACAAGAATCATGCCTTTGTCTTCCAAAGGCATTTGGACTTCTGTCATTAAAAGATTTAAGACCAGGCCTAGGACTGCTATATTCTGTGAGGGCTTGGTACAGAGTGTTCCTGCCTGGGCAGCAGCAGTTATATCCATCCTGAGAGATGTCATGTTGTGGTGGATAATGGCTTTTCTGCTTCAAAGTCACTGCAGAAACACAAACTGTCTGGAGACTGATTTTCAGCCAGGCTGTGCTTTGCTCATCCCCTCTACTCTGCCTTCGTGAGGCCTCATCTGGTGGACTGTGCCCAGTTTGGTTTCCCCAGCTCAAGTGGGATGGGGACTGCTTGAAAGGGTACAGCAGAGGGCTGTAAAGATGATCAGGGAACTAGGACATCTCTCTTATGAGGCAGTGCTGAGAGAATTGGAACTTTCTGGCTTGGAGAGGATTAGACTGAGGGGAGATCTTATTAATGCTTATAAACACTTCAAGTGTGGGTGTCAGGAGGATGAGGCCAGGCTTTTTTCAGTGATGCCCAGTAACAATGGGAGACCAGAATGACCAGTAACAGACAAGAGACAATGGCCACAAACTTCAACATAAGAAGTTCTATATAAGCATGAGAAGGAGCTCCTTTAGCTTGATGATGGTGGAGCACTGAACCAGGCTGCCCAGAGAAGTTGTAGAGTCTCCATCTCTGGGGTCATCCACAGCCCTTCTGGACACCATCCTGTGCAACCTGTGGAGAAGGACCTGGGAGTCCTGGTGGATAACAAGTGCTCCATGGGACAGCAATGTGCCCTTGTGGCCAGGAAGGCCAACAGGATCCTGGGGTGCTTTAAGAGGAGTGTGTACAGCAGATTGAGGGCACTTCTCCTCCCCCTCTAATCTGCCCTGGTGACACCTCACCTGGAATATTGCATTCAGTTTTGGGCTCCCTAGCTCAGGAGGGACTCGAAAGAGTCCAACAGAGACCTACAAAGATGATTAAGGGGCTGGAGCACTGCCCTGTGAGGAGAGGCTGAGGGACCTGGGGCTTTTTGGTTTAATGAAGAGAAGACTTAGAGGAGATCTAATCAATGTGTATAAATATATGAGGGTTGGGGGGGTCAAGAGGGAAGGGACAGGGACAGCCTTTACTCAGTTATGCCCTGTGATAGGACAAGGAGCACTGGATGTAAACTACAGCACAGGAAGTTCCTCCTCAACATAAGGAAGAACTTCTTTACTGTAAGGGTCACAGAGCACTGGAACAGGCTCCCCAGAGAGGTTGTGGAGTCTCCCTCTGGAGACTTTCAAGACCTGTCTGGATGCATCTCTGCGTGACTTGAGCTAGATTATATGATCCTGCTCTGGCAGTGGGTTGGAGTTGATGATCTTCAGCAGTCCCTTCCAACCCCTATCACTCTGTGATTCTGTGACTGACCTTAGTGCCGTATCTAAGAAGTAAAAGCCACACAAGCAGTTTTGGTGTAGGCTGTTACAGAGGAGAGGAATCACTACAGGGGTAATGTTGCCTGAATGGTGGTGAACTTGAAATTGACCTGAAGTATTACTGCATACATCTCCACAAAAGGAGGTGGTTCCTTGCAAGAAATACTACATTGTGTTTGAGAATCTGAATATTTGATTTTTCTGTTAGGTCTTGGGTCAAATGTTTTAAAGAATATAGACGTGCTAGAAAAAACAAAAACCAAAAACAGCCAAACAAGACAATAGATTCCCATGAGAGTAAAAGAGCTTTGTGCTTTTGACCATGTTTGAAATAATGAAGAACTTTTTTTGATGCTGTTTTGACATTTCAACTAGCAATTTCTTAAAAGCCACTAAACTGATACAGACTTCTTTTAAACCTGAAATTACTCTTTGAGTGTAAACATACTCCCTCTAGAAAATAAATTTAATATGTTGGCGTAAAATAGCATAGCTGAAGTTTCTCTTTGCATTCAGGTTTATAGACAGAAGGATATTTTTATCTCTTCTGGTTATTAATTCAGTTGCCCATGCAAAAGTGTTATTTTTTTTAAGGTTTGGAGGTTTTTTTAATGCATGTGTATCAATAATATAAATCATTCTTTGAGTGCACTCTGAGCCCTGTGCTGGCACCTGCAGAGGATCTCTTTTTCTCCCCTCTTCTCTTCCTTGAGCTTTAAGTAACTTAGAAGGGTACATGGTAATAACATTGACTCAGAACATTTATGAGCATGAAAAATGCAACATATATATGCCTCTAGCACAGCCTTTCATGTGCTTCATTTTGCATAATGTTGTTAGCATCCTCTTTTTTTTTTAATTTTAAAGACTATGGATTTAATCTGGACAGTATATTCACTGTCTTTATCTTTTCTTGCTTCCTTTGCCACCCAGCTTCTGGCCATGTGCCATTGGTTTGGAAGATCTACTATTTGAAATTTCTTGAAGACTCAGACAAGTATAAGGTCTTGCATCTGGGAAAGAACAACTCCATGGACCAGTAGAGGTTGGGGATGGACCGATTGGAGAGTAGCATAGGGGAAAGGGACCTGAGGGTCCTGGTGGACAGAAGCACGACCATGAGCCAGCAATCTGCCCTTGAAGCCAAGAAGTCCAATGGCACCCTGGGGGTGATAGGAGGGGTGTGGTTAGTAGGTTAAAAGAGGTTCTCTTGCCTCTCTACGCTGCCCTGCTGAAGCTACATCTGTGTGGTGGGTTAAGAACTTCCTCTCCCACTACTAAAACTTACCAGACCAGCACAGATGGGTTGGAAGCAAGATGAAGCTGTATTTGCAACAAAACTAAATTTATAAGCATGCATACACAAAATATTTACAAGTATTTACAACTAATAAACAATTTAGAAATAATAGAGAGATACAAACTCCCTCCCAAACAAACTGCCCAGAAGGGACTCAAAGCCTCTCCCCTCTCCCTCTCTCCTTTCTCCTCTCTCCTCTCTATCTCTCCCTTCCCCAGACAGAAACCAAAACAACCAGCAGAGACTATTTGTTAGTGGAGAGCCTAGAGTGGAATGAAGAAATGAAAGGAAGCAGCATCCCACAACAGAGTAGAGTGAATTATTTACATTTTGGCTTTTTATTCCTCTCAGCAAACCAATGAATGAAATAGACTTCATAATTATTTTCTTTTTACAACCAATGATCCAATTCCTTTCATTAAATTATTCCAATTAGCCTCAAACCATCACAATCTGGAATATTGAAAGAATCCAGTGCAGAGCCACAAAGATGATTAAGGGAGTGGAACATCTCCTTGCTGAGGAAAGGCTGAGGGAGCTGGGGCTCTTTAGCCTGGAGAAGACTGAAAGGTGACCTTATTCATGCTTATGAACATATGAAGGGCAGTGTCAGGAGAACAGAGCCAGGCTCTGCTCAGTGATGTTCAATGCCAGGACAAGGGGCAATGGGTGCAAGCTGGAGCAGAGGAGGTTCCACAGGAACATAAGGAAAAACTTTTTCATTGTGAGGGTGACAAAGCACTGGAACAGGCTCCCCAGAGAGGTTGTGGAGTCTTCTTCTCTGGAGACATACAAATCATGCCTGAATTTATTCCTGTGTGACCTACTGTAGGCGGTCCTGCTCTGGCAGGGGAGTTGGACTGGATGATGTTTTGAGGTGCCTTCCAACCCCTAAGGTTCTCTGATTACATGTGGTTCATTCCACAGTGCTCTGGCAGCAAAATTACAAACTTTATTTTTCTTTCTCTTTTGTTGTCATCTTTCATTTATGCCTGTTTGTTTCCTCAAATGAAGGAGCTTTTGTTAACTTCTTAGTTTTATAACAGTAATCATGAGTAAGAAACAACGTGAGGATGAACAGCACGAGGATCTGTTCCTATAAAACACAAGCTACTTTTGCCTGCCTAGGTGTTTTAAAACTACATGATCAGGTCAGTTAATTAGCAATTTATCATTTACTTAAGGTTTTTCCTTGCGTATCTGAGTCCTAAGCAGAAGTGTCAGCAGACTACAAGAGAGACTGATCATTCACAGTGGTTGATCTGGCCAAATATAACCAAGAAATAAGACCTTTTGGTTGTCTTTCATATTCGTAAGAGTCCAAGTCTAAATTGCTGAGTCTTTATAGATGCCTTTGCTTGTGCTGTTGTGTGCAACCATTTCTTCATTCCTGATGATGAAAAAAAACCCCAAAACTTATTGCTACTGTGATAAATTTCATGCCTCAAATGCAGTTCATATTCATGTACAAAACTTACTGACACTTCCCAAAAGTGTCCTCAGCTATTCTCCAGTGCTGCGTGTTCCAGCTTGCAGCTTCAGTTTCTATTCAGCAATGAGTTTGGGTTTTTTCTCAAGCTTCTCTAATGCCTAATTTTGAATTACAGAATGCACTGGACTACAAGGGATATTTAAAACTCACCTAGTCCAACCTCCCCACAGGGACATTATCAACCAGATCAGGTTGCTCAGAGCCCCATGAAGCCTAACTCTGAATGTCTCCAGGGATAGGGCCTCCACCACCTCCCTGGGTAACCTGTGCCAGTGTTTCACCACCCTCACAGTAAAGAATTTCCTCCTAACATCCAATCTCTACCCTGTTCTAGTTTAAAGTCGTTGCCCCTTCTATCACCACAGGCCCCTATAAAAAGTCCCTCCCCAACTCTCCTGTACCTTCAGGTACTGAAAGACCTCTCTAACATTTCCTTGGAGCCTTCTCTTCTCCAGGCTAAACAACCCAAACTCCATCAACCTGTCCTTGTAGGAGGTGTGCTTCAGCCCTCTGATCATTTTTATGGCCTTTCTCTGGATCCTCTCCATCAGGTCCATGTCCTTCTTGTGTTGGGGACTCCAGTGCTGGACACAGTATTCCAGGTGAGGTCTCACCAGAGCAGAGTGAAGGGGCAGGATCTCTTCTTTCCATCTGCTGACCACTTAAATATCCTGGTTTGAGTTGGATGTGGGTAGCAAGGTAGCCCCCAGTGGGATCCAACTACTGGGGTTCTTTGGGAGCAGGATGGCCTGTAGGCTGTTCTCTGTAGTCTTTAAAATACCTTACCCCAAAGCCCTGTTTGAAATGCATTTATCTTTTCTCTTTCTTTGGTTCCTTGTGCTAAGGATGGTCAGCTAACTTTTCCTGCCAGGTAGGACCATAATGCTAATAGTCAAGGTCATTGTCACTCAGAGAGGGAAGAAAAAGAAACAGCAACTCTCTGGAGTTTCTCAGAACACTGAGAAATGTTTTATTCATGCTGCCGTTCGAGTGTGTCATTGGTCCTCTGTCAGGCATCTAAGATCTAGTTCATGCTGGAATGTTTCAGGCCATTAAAGTAGGCTCACCACTGTAACCTCAAAGGCCCAAACTTCAACCAGAAAGTTCTTAGTATTTTAGTTCTTTCATGCATATGGAAGTTAAATGCAAGTCTGTTCTCAGGTGATCTTGAAATTATGCAACTTGTGCTAGAAAATCTACCCTCTTTGTTTTCCCTCACCTCTCTGTTAAACCTACCAGGCTGGCATTGTTTAGTCTGGAGCAAAAGAGGCTCAGGGGAGACCTTATTGCTGTCCACAACTTACCTGAAGGGAGGTGGTAACAAGTGACAAAACAAAAGGAAACATCCTCAGGTTGCACCGAGGAAAGTTGAGGTTGAATGTTAGGAGGAAAGTGTTGTCGGGCGTTGGCAGAGACTGCCCACAGAGGTGGTGGAACCCCCACCCCTGGGACATGGTTTAGTCAAGGTCTTGTCAGTGTTAGGCTAATGAATGGGCTTGATGATGCTTAGGGTGTTTTTCTAATCTAGGCAATTCTGTGATGTTGATAAGGGTTGAGATTTTTCTTTGTTCTCGGATGAGTTGAATCTCCTGTTTATCAGTTCAGAAATTCCACGCTGATGCAGAGGCTAAGGGTACTTTCAGAAGGCATCTTTCCAGGTGGTGTTTGCAGTACAGCACATGTGGCTATCTGACCCAAGTTTTGCCTCAATATGCTGTGTGTTTACCATGGCCTCTCTCTCTCTCTTTTATTTCCCCCAAATCAATTTAGAGCGTTTCATTTACCGAGTCAGTGGGTTTGCATATGAACAGCTAATCACCAACCATGGTGGGTTCTAAAACCAGAAAGCAAGGTGCCATTGAGCCAATTTCTACCTGCAATGCTTAATTAATTTCTCAGTGATGTTTCTAGCTTCGGCGTATTTTGGTACTGCTTTAACACAGAGAGACATGTTTGATGCCTAACGTTAGGGGTCTGCCACCAACAGCCCAGATTCAGATGTTTCCAAATGTGCCACTACACTACTTACAGGACACATGGCATATGTGGTACCATCTGCTATCATTGATGTCATATTCTGTAGAGTGAATGCCAGCCCCATTCGGAAGTCCTTACCACGGTATCCAGCTCATCATCTGCTCTGGTTCCCTTCAGCAGGTGTGAAAAGACCTGGACTGCCCTGCTGTGAAGCTTAGAAACCAAGGCGATCGCAGCCAAAAATGCCCATTTGGACACTGTGCCAAGCAATTCAGTCAGAGCCAGTTCATTACAGTCTGCATATTGCACTCTGCCAACGAGCTGATCCCCCACATCTAATGCCAACTGCTTCTTTCCTTTAAACAGCTGACATGTGTGCAAAGGCATCCATTCCAATTCAGCCATCGCTTCAGCTTTTGCTCTAGTGTTACGCTGTTAGCTCTCAAAGGCTTGCTCTTTTCTCACTTCTCATTGTGTAGATGTTGCCTCTTACAGTCTGGCAGGTCTCCAGAAGAGACAGAGGTCTGAAAGCTCCTGCATAGTAGGAGCTTCAGGACTTTTGCATCTCAAATTTTGAACTGTCAAAATGGCACAGTGAATTTGCTCCAATTTGCCTTTGTTAGACGTTTCAAATTACAGTAGAGTTGCCATTAGGGTCCTGAAAGTGCTTCACCTGTGGGCGCTTTCTTTCCCTGCTAGAAGTTGAATGCTTCAAGTCCCCACTGGCATTCCAAGGTTCTCTTCCTCCTCTACCCTGCCCTGGTAAGGCCACAGCTGTAATATCATGTCCAGTTCTGGGCTCCACAGATCAAGAAGGACCTCAAGGAACTGCTTGAAAGAGTCCAGCACGAAGCCACAAAGATGCTGAAGGCAGTGGAATGTCTCCATTATAAGGAAAGGCTGAGGGAGCTGGGACTCTTTAGCTTGGGGAAGAGGAGCCTGAGGAGTGACTTATTCATGTTTATAAAAATTTGAAGGGCGGCATCAGGAGGACAGAGCCAGGCTCTGCTCAGTGATGTCCAGTGACAGATCAAGGAGCAATGGGTGCAAGCTGGAGCAGAGGAAGTTCCACATGAACATCAGGAACTTTTTCACTGTGAGAGTGACAGAGCCCTGGAGCAGGCTGCCCAGAGAGGTTGTTGAGTCTCCTTCTCTGGAGACAACCAAAACCTGCCTGGACACATTCCTGTGTGACCTACCCTAGGTGGTCCTGCTCTGGCAGAGGTTGTTGGATTGGATGATCTTCTGAGGTCCTTTCTAACATTCTGTGAGTCTGTGATTTTTGAAAACATAAAAATTTAATTTCGATCAGGCTTCTCTGCAAGGTATTCCAATGATATTTAAGGGAGAACAAATTTCACTGTAATTTTAACAGCCATGCTGGCACTTGAAAATATAAAACATCCAGTAAGTTCTTAAATCTTGATTGTCATTAGACATTAAGTCCATCAAGTTTGAAGGCATCAGGCCCTTACACTATAAACATTTGTCAGTACCCTCTTACATCACTATTGGCTTTTGTGTACTTGTGGATATGAGCTCAGCCTTCCTCAGCTGCATCCCTGGCCATCAGTTTATATTACATCTGAAGCAGTTCCTGGCAGTGATGCTCATCTCTGCTTTTTTTCCTAGTAGTTCTTTCTACTGTTTCCGTCATCTGACATTATGGAAAAGGGCATGGGAGTCCCTGAGTCCTTTCCCAAACTTTTGGGGCAAGAGTGACCTGGTAATGAGACTTCAGCAGCATCCCTTCCCCAGATATGCTGTGAACTGGGAGGTCCCTATGATGTTTTTCTGAACATCTCAAAAGCTTACACATGAGTCTTGACGATCTGGTCAAAGTCATGTAACAGAGTCACAGAGCCATTCTTGCTTATCAGTTTGGTCATCTTCCCAGAGCTTGTGTCATACATGCTGGCAGTGCAGCAGTCCAAGAAATGATTCCATGTGAGTGCAGTGATTTTTAGACTGGAGAGAGAGAAAAACCACATCTCTTTTTTTTTTTTCAATCTCTGCCATAGCTTCGCAATGTAGTCAAAGTCACTGCTGTCTTTGTAGCATAGGATACAGGCAGGTGAACTGCACTATTAACCTAAATTGAGTATTTATAATTAATTTAATGACTATCATTAATTTCGTGCTACCTACCCATCCCAAAACTCTGAGCATAGACTAGGAGTAAGGGCAACACTCCTGTCCTTTTGACCCTTACCTCTGACTTCACTGCCAGAATTCACTTCCAACACAAGACAGGACCAGCAAGCAGAATGTAGCTGTTGCTAGGAATGGACATGAATATTCTGTGCTATCAAAGCAAGCAAGAATAGAATGTTATCAGGTATTCCTCTGTAAAATATAATTTAATTCCCAACATCCTGAGTTAGGTGTTGGGTTTGAAGTATTAAAAACCAGAGGGCTATTTTTTTAACATGCATGAGTGCTAGAAACTGTGCTGAACACTTTCTTCTGTCCAGAAAATCCATTCTTCATGTAGCTTTAAAAAATTTGTTCCTTAAACATTCTCACCTTTACTGGACAGTGAGATGAGACCTAGCTCCTGCATGTAATGCAGAACAGAGATTGCTTTGGCTTTGAAGGGATCCTCACAGGTCGTCTTGGCCAATGCCCCTGCACTCAGCAGGGACACCTCCAACCAGATCAGGCTGCCCAGGGTCCCATAAAGTCTGAATGTGAATGTCTCCAGGGATGGGGCCTTAACCATATCCCTGGGCAACCTGTTCCAATATTTCACAGGATCATTGGGGTTAGAACAGATCACTGAGATCATCAAGACCAGCCTCACCACCCTTATTGTGAAGAACTTCCTCCTGATGTCCAAACAAAATCTCTCCTGTAGTTTCAAACCATTGTCCCTTGTCCTATCACTACAAGCCCTTCTGAACAGTCCCTCTCCAGCCTTCCAGCAGGTTACCATCAGATACTGAAATGCAGCTCTAAGGTCTCCCTGGAGCCTTCTCTTCTGCAGGCTGAACAGCCCCAGTTCTTTCAGCCTGTCTTCATAGGGCAGGTGCTCCAGCCCTCTGATCATCTTGGTGGTCTTCCTCTGGACCCACTCCAGCAGGTCTGTGTCTCTCTTGTTCTGCTCTCTTGTCGTTATGCTCTTCCTCAACAAAGAGCTATCTCTTCTTCCCAAGAAATTTAGATTATGTTCATACAACATGGATTCTACCACTAGCATGTTGTAACAGGGATTGTTTTCCTCTCTATAAAGTGAGGGGTAGAAAGTTATAAAATGGAAGACTAAAATTCATAAAATGAGAGCACTACTTGAAATAGTCTTCTGTATGAGGATAAATGCATAGAAATGGACTCATTTACATTAAACATACCAAAAATGTTAGAAAAGTGGTTCTCTGAGGTATTTTAATTAATAATAAATGTAATTATTACTGAAAGTTAATTGGAAAGTCTGTAGAAATTTGAAAAGAGGTAAGGAAAAACTGGGTTTTGAGAAAAGTATCTGGGGCATGAGGATATGATTACTAATGATGCCTGCTTATTTCAGCTCTTCTCCTTGTGCATTTGCTGCTGCCAGAATATAAAAGTTTATTGCTGGAAAAGTTGTCAGTCTCTACTTGAATCACTTAGGTGGCATCTTAAGGGAGTTTGATCTTTGTACTGCTGATAATGAGTTTGGACTAGATGATCTCCAGAGGTCCCTTCCAACCCCTACCATTCTGTGATTCTGTGATAACAGAGAAAGATAATTAGGTTATCTCTTTTAAATTACAGACACGTATGTGAAAGCAGAGATGTTTTGGACTCAGCTTCACAAAAAGAAAGGCCAGTAGCTCCTGTATTAAATGTCATCACGATAAGGGCTACTAAGATGATCAGAAGGCTGGA
>VWYK01004369.1:0-31316 GCA_013399775.1 Semnornis frantzii
CTATAAAGTTCTGTGATTCTGTATGACTGCTTTGGGGTTTACTGCCTCTTTTTCCACAGCCATTTTATTTTTTTTTTTTTTCTGTAAAATTAGTGGGAACAAAGATTGACTACCTCTGGATGTATAATTCAATTGGAAGACTCTGAAAAATGTGACTGAAAATGGCCTCTATTTGCCAAAAGGCTGACAAGCTATTTGCACAAAGCCATGGAAAGCATTCTGGGAGATGTCAATAATGAGCAGGATAAATGTTCTCCAGCTTGATAACTAAAGGGAGTGAGCTGATAAATTTCACACACGTTCAGAGTGCTCCATTGTGCTCAAGAGTCACTTTAGATGGATATTGCTTCTGGATTTATACAGAAAGAAGTTGTGCTGAAATAGGGTTGCTTCTGTTTCAGGTGATTTGACATTTCATTGTGTGTAAGTAATGTTTGTTTACATGCAATACCTGGATGCCTTTTCCTCATTACATCCTTGGACTTCAAAAATAGCAAAGGGTTGGGTTTGGGTTTTGTTATTTTTCGCTTTTCTCCTGTTTAGATATAAAAAATTCAGCATCTTTCTATTGAGGAAATATAAATATTTGAGCAACATATTCATGAAAACACAGAATCACAGAATGGCTCAGGCTAGAAGGGATCTCAGAGATCATCTATTCCAAACTCACACTATGGCCAAGGATACCTCTCATAGAATTATAAAATGGGGACCTTTTCAAACCCCCAGCCATGGGTTTGAGACCTCCCACTACATCAGGCTGCTCAAGGCTCATCCAGTTTGGCCTTGAACACCACCAGGGAGGGGGTATTCACAACCTCCACGGGTAACCTGTTCCAATGTCTCACCACCCTCACTGGATAGAATTTCTTCCTAATCTCCAGTCTCAATCTGCCTCCCCCATGGCAGGGGAGTTGGAAATATTTAAGGTCCCTTCCAACCCAAACCGTTCTATGAACTTATGATGTACAAATAACAACCACATCAAGCCTATAGCCTAAACATTTAATACCACTTTCACAGGTAGGAGTTAAACTGCAGTAATGAGGGGAGGAGGATGGTTGAAGGTAGCCTTTTTCTCTAACCAAAATGTTGTCATGAACTCAATCTAAGTAATTTTGTTATCAATTATGAAAATTGGAGATGTGAAAGCGTCGGAGTAGAAATGTCTTCGAAAAAATGCAGCATTGCTGAACTCTGATCATACATCAAAAATTACATCATGCAGAAGCAGAGTTCTTTGTAGACATTAAATGAACAACTAAATAGCTTGCATGAGGCATAAGGAATGTCTTCCAGGTCTCTCAGGAAGTCTGCTCTATGCTCTCAAGTGACTGCAGGGCTGGAGTGGCTCCAGGGAAAGGCAAGAAAGCTTCTGATGGGGCTGGAGAACAGGTCTGGTGAGGAGCAATTTGGCTTGTTTAGCCTGGAGAAAAGGAGGCTGAGGGGAGACCCCATTGCTCTCTACAACTCCCTGAAAGGATTCTGGGGTCAGGTGAGGGTTGGTCTCTTCTCCCTAATAACAAGTGATAGGATGAGAGGAAATGGTCTCTAGTTGCAGCGGAGGAGGTTTAGGTAGGACATTAGAAGAAACTGTGTCCAGTTCTGGGCCCCTCAATTTAAGAAAGATGCTGAGGCCTCTCAATTTAAGAAAGATGCTGAGGTACTGAATGTGTCCAGAGAAGGGCACCAAGGCTGGTGAGGGGCTGGAGCACAGCCCTGTGAGGAGAGGCTGAGGGAGCTGGGGGTGTGCAGCCTGGAGAAGAGGAGGCTCAGGGCAGACCTCATTGCTCTCCACAACTACCCAAAAGTAGGTTGTAGCCAGGTGGGGTTGGTCTCTTCTCTCAGGCACCCAGTGACAGAACAAGAGGACACAGCCTCAAATTGCACCAGGGCAGGTTCAGGCTGGGCATTAGGAAGAAGTTCTTCACAGCAAGAGTGATTGGCATTGGAATGGGCTGCCCGGGGAGGTGGTGGAGTCAGCATCCCTGGAGGTGTTTAAAAGAAGACTGGATGAGGCACTTGGTGCCATGGTTTAGTTAATTAGAGGGGTTAGGTGACAGGTTGGACTTGGCGATCCTAGAGGTCTCTTCCAACTTTGTTAATTCTGTGATTCTGTGATTCTTCACTCAAAGGGTTCTCAAACAAGCTGCCCAGGGGAGTGGTTGAATCCCCATCCCTGGAGGTGTTTGAAAGAGGCAGAGATGTGGTGCTGAGGGACCTGTTTTAGTAGCAGCCTTGGTAGAGTTAGAGAACGGTTAGAGTGGATGATCTTAAAGGTCTTTCTCAACAGAAACAACTCACCGATTTTATGATTCTATGAGCAAAGCCTGTGCCTTGCAAGACAATTGCCAGGTCTGGGATTTCCATTTCTAATCTGTGTTCCACTCCTGCACCTGTGGTTTTTTTCCCCCCAGTTCCTATTTTTCTAAACTTCTCATCCCCTTCCCAACCCTTGCAGTATAAATACCCAAGTAGATGGGTGGTTGGTTTTATTAAAGATTTTTTTTTTTTTCACCTCCTGCATATTAGAACAGACAGTCCTAGGAGAAAATACTTTGTAGAAAATAGCTCTGGTGTTTAAAGCTTTTGGAGCAGTTCCCTTCCCTTTCTGCTAGCAGCGGGGAGACGCAGACAGTAGGAGAAAAGAATGGAATAATAAAACCTTTTATGCCTCTATTTCTACAGCTCTTAGAAGCCTTCCGGGCTTCATTGAGACTTCACAGACACAGGTAGGTTTTCACATCTGTCTAGAAACAGATTTAAATGTCAGGCTACTGAAGTCTGCCTGTGTAGCTTTCTACTTAATGCCTTCTCTTTTCAGGAGAAAGTTTTGAACACGGTAACCCAGGGCAGGCTGCTGCGACTGCCTGGTGCCCAACGCCGCTGTCCTCCCCCGCTGCAGCCAGCTCAGTGGTGCTAGGGGTGTTTAATTAGCAAAGTGCTTCAGCAAGGAAAGATAAACTCTCCCACTCAAAGGGAAAACACTCTCCTTCACAAAACAGGAGGCACACAAAGTTTTAGTGAAGTTCCAGTCAGCTATCCTTGTCCTTTTCATATTCTCTGAGGTTTCTACTTAGCACAAGAAAAAACCCTTTCTCTCGGTCCATATTCACACTACTGCCATGATCACAGGAAAACTGAACACCTTCAGAGTACGATAATTAAGTGTACTTAGAATCCAATTAATATTTCATCTGTCCTCAGGCAGGCACCGGCTTTGTTCTTACACCACAGTAACCCTGTTCATTACTCATTTCAGTTAAAAACAACACAAACAAGCAAACACACACACACACAAAAGCCAAACACAGACACAAACAGAAGTAGAAAACCAGCCCAGTTACAGCACAGGAAGTTCCACCTCGACATGAGGAAGAAATTCTTTCCTGCAAGGGTCACAAAACACTGAAACAGACTCCCCAGAGGAGTTGTGAGTCTCCTTCTCTGGAGATTTTCAAGACTCATGTGTGCTAGATTCCATGATCCTGCTCTGGGGCAGGGGGGGTGGGCTCGATGATCTATGGTGGTCCCTTCCAACCCCTAACATCCTGTGATACTGTGATGCTGTGATCCAAACACAACTTGTAGAGTTTCTAACATAAAATACAATCCATGAAAAAAAAACAAACCCAAAACCCTATTTAGGTGACAATACACAGTGAAATTTACACAACTACAATGTTTAAAGTTATCTCCCTTTCTTGCTTTCCGGTACTCCTGAGAAATCTCTCTGCCCAAGAGAATAACTCTACATTCTCTTCCCAAATGTAGACTTAGATAATGCTTAGATAATATTTTTTCTAACTCAAACAGTTCTATGATTTGCCTAAAGAAGTTGGGAGTATCTCCTCCCTGGAAGTGTTTAAGGCCAAGTTGGATGAGGCCTTGAGCAACCTGTTCTAGCAGAAGGTGTCAGTGGGGCTAGAACTGGGTGATCTTTGAGCTCTCTTCCATCCCAACTCATTCTGTAATTCTATGAATCCATGAATCCTGACTGGCAGTACTGTCTGCTTAGGTTTACTCATGGAATATACTTAAAGACAATCCCCTCTCCAATAAGCTCAAACACCGAGGCAAGCAGCTCCTAGAACTACATTATCTAGGTTTAGAGCCAAAGACGGAGCAGTTGTGCTGTAATGGAAAGATGCTTTTTCAACACAAATAACATGCCTGAGAGGTGATTCTGTTATTCTGCTCTGCTCTGGCAAGAGCTCACCTGCAGTGCTCTGTCCAGCTCTGGGGTCCCCAACACAAGAGAGATGTGGACCTGATGGAGAGTGTCCAGTAGAGGGCCACCGAAATGTTCAGAGGGCTGGAGAATAGATCCTATGAAGACAGGCTGGAAGAACTGGGGCTGTTCAGTCTGGAGAAGAGAAGGCTCCAAAAAGACCTTAGAGCTGCATTTCAATACCTGAAGGGGACCTACAGGAAGGCTGGGGAGGGACTGTTTAGAAGGGTGTGTGGTGATAGGACAAGGGGTAATGGTTTGCAAGCGGAGCAGGAGAGATTTAGGTTGGACATCAGGAGGAAGTTCTGCACAATGAGAGAGGTGAAATACTGAACAGGCTGCTCAGGCATGTAGCTGACATCCCATCCCTGGAGACATTCAAGATCAGCCTTGATGTGTCCCTGGGCAGCCTGCTCTAGTTGGAGGTGTCCCTGCTGAGTGCAGTCAGACAAGATGACTTTTGAAGGTCCCTTCGAACCCGATGGAATCTTTGAAGCTGTGAGTTTTCAGGAATGTTATTACACCCACTGATTTAAGTACAACTGCATGAGCTAGGATGAATATAAAATGTTTAAAAGAAAAAAGTTCAATGGTAATAAAATGTAAATTAAAAATCACAGTTTAAGTATAATGAGATACAAACTGCACTCCAGTGCTGTGAATCTGAGCATGTCAACAGTCATGACCACACTTCACTGATACTCCAACTCCAGCACCAGCTGAAACTGTCAGCAGATGCACTAAGGGTAAAATAGTCACTGAGAACCATATCTGAAGGTATGAAAAGCTTATGGTTTAACTGCAGATTAGATTTTCCTCTGTCCTTCAGCATATTGACAGATGTGTTTCAGCCATGATGACATCAGGGCTTCGTCAGCTCTCCTGCTAAACAAAGACACTGAGAAAACAGAGGTAACACCAGATAAAATAAATATTAATATGCTCCAAAAATATAGGAAAACAGATTGTGAGAGGCTTTTTCTCCTATGTACTCAGCTATGTGAAGGTGACTATTATAATCCAATAGAAATTAAAGAGAAAGATCTAATTATACCTGCTGGAGGGCTTGGGGTTGCTCTTTTTTTTTTTTTTTTCTCTGTTTGTGTGTTTGGGTTTTTCTGTCAATTACCATAGATCAGCCTTCAAAAATATGACAGCATCCTGCTACTGACATTTCAATATGCCCTATGCTCAAGCACTTCTGCTAAATTAATTATCTGAAAATATCAGGCTCTGACAGTTCTGAGGGATGACACTGAGCCCAAGCAGGAAGCTGCTCACAGAGCTTCTGAAGCCCCCACGCTTGACTGCACAGCAGTGCAGGAGGAACTAGGGGCATGGATTTGAAGCCCATTTCTCTGCATGGCACTGGTCCAGTTGGAACATACTCCAGAGATATGGAAAAGCAGAATCACAGAGTCACTGTGGTTGGAAAAGATCATCAAGTCAGGATCATCAAGTCCAACCATTGTCTAACTCTACCAGGGCAACTAACACACCATATCCTTGAGCACCATATCTAGATGTAAACACACCCAGGGATGGTCATTCAATTGCTTCCCTGGCCAGCATGATCCAGACTTTGAGAACCCTCTCAGTAGAGATTTTTGTCATAATACCCAACTTAATTTTCCCTGGCATAACTTGATGCCAGTCCCCCTTGTGCTATCAGCTATGACTTGTGAGAAGAGGCCAACATATCTCTCTACAGCCTCCTCTTAGGGAGCTGTACAGGGAGAGAAGGTCTCCTCTCAGTTGCCTCTTCTCCAGACTTAATAACCCCAGTTCCCTCAGATGCTCCTCATAAAACTTCTTCTCAAGGCCCTTCACCAGCTCCAATCCTCTCCAGCACACACCCCAGCACCTCGATGCACCTGTGGCCTCACCAGTGCCAAGTACAGGGGCTCAATCACTTCCCTGGTCCTGCTGGCCACACTATTTCTGATGCAGGCCAGGATACTGTTTGCCTTCTTGGCAATGCAGGCATTCATCTTTTCCTCATGGCAGCAGGCTGAACATGCAGTTTCCCACCTCCCGATGGCTTTTTGCCCCACAGCAAGTGTGTGATGGCTGTGTAAGTTCTAAGCTTCATTAAGGATGCAGAGGCACATTGGAAAATAACAGAATCCTAGGATGGCTTAAGTTGGAAGGGACCTCAGAGATCATCTACTCCAGCCTCCCTACCAGGGCAGGGATTCCTCTCTACTAGACTTGGCTGCTCAAAGTCTCACCCCACTTGGCCTTGAACACCCCCTGGAAGGAGGCATCCACAACCTCCCTGGGCAGTCTATTCTAGAGACATGTCCTGTTTATTACACACAGAGATGCCTCCATATTAGAGATAACAATAACAATTAGTAGGCAAAATAAAATATTAGAGATAACAATAATAACTAGTAGGCAAC
This sequence comes from Semnornis frantzii, assembly GCA_013399775.1. Classification (NCBI taxonomy): domain Eukaryota; kingdom Metazoa; phylum Chordata; class Aves; order Piciformes; family Ramphastidae; genus Semnornis; species Semnornis frantzii. Next base: position 6,637 of record VWYK01004369.1, read on the forward strand.
ATAGTGAGCAAAACTGCAGCCCTTTTTTCCTCCACCCAGATGACCATGCTGCTGCATTCCCACCAGTGTCACCTACTCAGTTGTTTGGACATAGATTTCACACACTGTATTAATGACTTATCAATCAATGAGATGTTCATAACCCAATCCCTGTTTGCCTACAAGGTGTGAAACTGAACATCAGAAATGATGCATAGAAGACAGCCCTCAACAACTTTCCCCCTCCTCTCTGATAGTCAACATGCACCAGGAGGGTTGGGCCACCTCTTCATCTGGGCTGAAAGAATCAGGGCTCTTCAGCCTGGAGAAGAGAAGGCTCCAAAAAGACCTTAGAGATGCATTTCAATATCTGAAGGAGACCTACAGGAAGGCTGGGGAGGGACTGTTTAGAAGGGCCTGTGGTGATAGAATGAGGGGCAGTGGTTTGAAAGTGGAGCAGAGGAGATTTAGGTTGGACATTAGGAGGAAGTTCTGCACAATGAGAGTGGTGAAATACTGGAACAGGCTGCCCGGGGATGTGGTTGAGGCCCCATCCCTGGAGACATTCAGGATCAGACTCATTGTGTCCCTGAGCAGCCTGCTGTAGTTGGAGGTGTCCCTCTTGAGTGCAGGGGCTTGGACAAGATGCCCTTTGAGGGTCTCTTCCAACCCAATGCAATCTGAACCTGTGACTCAGTGGGGAAAAGTCTGGAATTCTTTTCAACTAGAAACAACTTTCCCCTACTTCTTCATACATTCAGGGAGAAAATCCAAACTCTCATTTGTCTCCTTGAATTTTAGCAAAGAACAGGATCTTTTCCTGGCTACAGTAAAACTGAAAATTAAGAAACTATTGGAAGTCTTCATGAATAAAGATAATTCTGATGTGGAATAACAAGTCCTTTATTGAAGTAGCCTTCGATTCCATTCTTGCCTTCTGTGTGAGCGTATTGCAGCTGAAGAAGACTACTTAACTCTCAGTGAATGTATATTTGAATGGTGAGGTTCAAAGAGAAGCTAAATATTGGAACACTGGGTTCAGACTTTAAATTAAAACTCCATGGCTTAAGAGTTTGAATCTGTCTTCTGCCTAATTCAGAGCACTCTTATGGGACCGCTTTAAGCTTCTGGTTTATCCAATTTCCTGGATGAGACCACAATTTCTGTTTCTTATTGAATTTGTCAGTTTTGCACATGCATTTTCCACCTCTCCCTGTATCAAAAAGCAAACATGAACAGCTCCAATTTTGCTGCACAAAAAAAATGTTTTGCCCAGGTTTGGCTGGTGTAGCAATCTCGGTAGAACATGGGAACTTCATTTGTTCTTCTAGAACTGGAAGATCCTCATATCCTGTTGCAAATGTAATTATCAGAGTAGATATAAAACAGAAATACTGAATGGCAGAACACTCCTGACAGTCAGATTGTTTGACTGCAGTACTGACCTTAGAGTGTTCAAAATAAATGACAGAGGCAAACCAAATGATCACCCAAACTAACCTCATCAAGTTCATGAGGGTAAGTGCAAGGTCCTACACTTGGCTTGGGGCAACCCCAAGCACAAATCCAGGCTGGGTGAGGAGTGGCTTGGGACCAGTCCAGAGCATGACTTGGGGCTGTCAGTTGATGCCAAACTCCCCAAGAGGCAGCAGTGGTCACTGGCAGCCCAGAAGGCAGCTATGTGCTGAGCTGCATCCAAAGCAGGGAGAGCAGCAGCACAGGGAGGGGATTCTGCTCTACTCTGCTGAGACCCCACCTGTAGCACTGCCTCCAGTTCTGGTGCCCCAGCATAAGAGGGACATGGAAGTGTTGGAGAAAGTCCAGAGGAAACCACAGAGATGATCAGAGGGCTGGAGAACCTCCCCTATGGGGACTGACTGAGAGAGTTGGGGCTGTTCAGCCTGGAGAAGAGAAGGTTTCAGGGAGACCTTAGAGTAGCCTTCCAGTACCTGAAAAGAGCTACAAGAAAGCTGGGGAGGGACTTTTTACAAGGCTTGTACTGATAGGATGAGAGAGAATGGGTTGAAGCTTGAGGATGGGAGATTTAGATTCAGAATTATGAAGAAATTCTTTCCACTGAGGGTGGTGAGACAGTGGCACAGGTTGCCCACGGAGGTTGTGGATACCCCCTCCCTGTGGGTGTTTCAGGTCAAGCTGGATGAGACCCTGAGCAACCTGTTCTAGTGGAAGGTGTCCCTTGCCCATGGCAGTGGGGTTGTAACTAGATCATCTTGAAGGTCCCTTCCAGTCCAAACCGTTCTGTGAATCTACGAATCAAAATGTTGAATTTAGAGAAGGATAAATCTCCTTTTGATTCACATTTCATAATGTTTGAGACTTATCCATGAAGATGTTTCGCTTTTCAAGTTACCTTCTGACTTAAGGGAATGCTTTGATTGATGTTTCTAGTTAGTCCTAGAGCCATGGAGTGTGTGAGTGTGACTTGGTTTCTTTAGGGGACTCACTGCTATGATAAAATTATTGATATGATGGAATTCTTCCTAGCAAAATCAAACTAAAGCAACTCTTTCTACAGTCTTCTCATTTCCTTACATGTTACCACAGCAATTTCTCTATTACATGTGACACACAGGCACTGGAGCAGGCTGCCCAGAGAGGTTGTGGAGTCTCCTTCTCTAGAGACTTTCAAGACCAAGTTGGATGTGTTCCTATGTGACCTGCCCCAGGTGATCCTGCTCTGGCAGGGAGTTTGAACTCTGAGATCTTTTGAAGTCACTCCCAGCCCCTAAAATTCAATGCTTCTGTAGTTCTGTGATTGTGTGGTTGTGATTCAAGGCTGGAAGGGTTGGTTTTGATTACTTAGTCTCATTTCCTGCATAATACAAATTACAGCCTGTCAACCACTACAAGAGAGACCTCCTCTTTAAGCAGTTTAATGGCTAAGAAGCTAGGAAATGTATTTTTAGATTTTCTGATGCTTGCTCTTCTGGCTTGGATCTCTAGAGTATGCCAGCTAGGTAGAGGAGTATAGGCACATCCTTGCCTCCCAAGGCAGGTAATTAGCATGACCTAGATCTGTGTACATTTCTGAGAGTTCTATGTACTTATTAAAAGCCATAGGGCTGATGAAATACACAGCTTGTAGGTGTTCTGCAAAGGAAAATATTAATTAGGCTTTTGCACCAGCTCAATAGGGCAGTACATTCCAAAGCCTGTTCCTTTAAGGAGCCTGCCAACACAAGGCATACAGCAGCTGGCTTAGAACAAGAGAAAAGAATCAAACACAAGGCTTTTGCTGCAGGAGAGGGTAAGTGGCACACAATAGTGATGTATGGATGCAGGCACTGCAGGCACTTTTATTGTGTGTGAGAGAGGCATTTCTGAGGTGAGACTCTTGAAGGCAGCAGAACTGCTCTTGTTTAGTCTGCAGAAGAGGAGGTTGAGGGGAGACCTTACTGATCTCTGTAACTACCTGGGAGGAGGCTGGAGTGAGACTGGTATTGATCTCTTCTCCCAGGTAACCAGCAACAGGAGAAAAAGGATTTAAGTTGTGTCAGGAGAGATTTAGGTTGGAGATTAGGAAAAATTTCTCTACTGAGCAAGTGGTCAGGCATTGGAAGAGGCTGCCCAGAGAGGTGGTGAAGTCACCATCCCTGCAGGTGTCCAAGAAGCATGTGGACGTGGCACTTGGGGACATGGACTAGTGGTCATGGTAGCTGGGTTTTGGTTGGACTTGGTGATCTTGGAGGCTTCTCCAACCTTAATGATTCTATGATTGTCTGTAAAACTTGATTGCACTGATTCCCACTAGTGGTTTAATTGTACTTAAAGGATTAAATCAGGACTGTTTTCTATGATGGTCTCTCAAACTCTTCAGGCAACAAACTACCATTTGGCATCCACAACCTTTCTGGACAACCCATTCCAGAGTCACACAACCCTCATACTGAAGAATTTCTTCCAAAAATCCAGACTAAGCCTGCTCTCCCTCAGCTTCAAACCATTCCTCCTACTCCTGTTTCTAGACACACTCAGGAAACGTCCCTCTGCAGCCTTCCTGTAGGATCCCTTCAGATACTGGAAGGCAGCTTTAAGGCTTCCCCAGAGTCTTCTCTTCTCCAGGTTGAACAGCTTCAACTCTCTCACAGCAGAGGTACTCCAGCCCTTGGACCATCTTTGTGGCCTCCTCTGGGCTCATCCGACAGCTCTGTGCCCTTCTTGTGCTGGGGACACCAGAACTGGAGGCAGGATTGGAGGTGAGGTCTCAGCAGAGCAGAGTCAAGGAGCAGAATCCCCTCTCTTGCCCTGCTGCCCACACTCCTCTGGCTGCAGCCCAGCACACAGCTGCCTTCTGGGCTGCATGAGGGCACTGCTGGCTCCTGGGGAGCTTCTCCCCAACCAACACACCCAAAGCTTTTTCTTCAGGGCTGCTTCCAACCCACTCTGCAGCCAGCCTGGATTTGTGCCTGAGGCTGGCCCAAGCCAGATGTAAGATATATGGGTATGTGTGGAGATAGCAACTTCATATAGATATATAAACCAGACAACAATCACATAAAACTACCAGTAGCCAAATTTACCTTTACTGCTCCAACCTTGTGCAATAGATACTTTTATATGATCCTTCTCTGGAATCTAAACCTTATAGCACAGTTGCAGCCATGGACAGTATCTTTATTTGAATAATTTATTGTCGAGAGCTATGGGGCTGAAAATTCTGCTAAGGCCAGCAAAAATAATCAGTTCATGTCTGCCAGGGACACAGCTGTATTTACACGTGTTTGAAGGTTCAGCATGATACAAGCAATCTGAGGTACACCTGCTAAATTTATATATAAACCTTGCATAAGTATTCAGGTGAAACGAGAGCACCAGTTCAGCACTAACACCACAATCATCTCAGGGTGCTCAGGCTTAGAAAGATTAAATTCCACATAACTGCACCCAAATTACTCTTCTAGACATGTAGAGTACGCAGCAATGAGTCAGTAGTTGCAGTCAATATAAATGATATCAAATTTCCATTTAAATGATATCCATTCAAAGGGGAAGCATCATTGGCAAGGAGGTATTTGGGTTTAAAACTGATTTACACAGGTTCACAAATTGCATTGGGTCCAAACGGACCCTCAAATGTCACTTTCTTCAACCTCCCTACATTCAGCAGGGACACCTCCAACTACAGCAGGCTGCTCGGTCGCACACTGAGTCTGACCTTGAATGTCTCCAGGGATGGGGCCTCAACCACATCCCCAAGCAGCCTGTTCCAGTATCTCACCACTCTCATTGTGCAGAACTTCCTCCTCATCTCCAACCTAAATCTCCCCTGCTCCACTTTCAAACCACTGCCCCTTGTTCTATCACCACAGGCCCTCCTAAACAGTCCCTCTCCAGCCTTCCTTTAGCCCTTCTTCAGATGTCAAAATGCAGCTATAAGATCTCCCTGGAGCCCTCTCTTTTCCAGACAGAATAGCCTCAATTCTTTCAGCCTGTCTTCATAGCAGAAGTGGCCCAGCCCTTTGACCATTTTGGTGGCCTCCTTTGGACCCCCTCCATCACATCCATGTCTCTCTTGTGTTGGGGACCCCAGAGCTGGACAGAGTACTGCAGGTGAGGTCTCAGCAGAGCAGAGTAGAGCAGAGAGGAAGAGTGCAGGGTTTCAATAACAATGAACTATCTCACAGGCATGCAAACACAGCTTTCCAAAAGGATTTGCCTGTAAGTGAGCTTGGTGATTGTTGTGAAGGTCACTTGTGGACTGGTGCAAGCAGTAGGCACAGTCCCTTGTAACACTACCTTGTTACTCAGAGCCCTTGGCTATCATTAACGAGCAGCAGAACACTGTTGCTCTGAGATGGAAAGCACTTAGCTGGTACCTTTTTCCTATAACCCAAATTCTTCCTAATAAAGATATTCACACCCAATGAACTAAGAAATCAGGTAAATTCTTTCACATTTTTAGTCCTAGAGACATGTTACTGCTGGGTGGGAGTGGGGTCACACAATTACCAACATCGTTGGCATCAGGAATCAATCTCTCAGGGTTTCAGCTCACAGTTATGCTTCAGCAGCAGAATATTAATGGTTGCAGGAAGCTATTTAGCCTCCTCTTCTTACAGTGGATTCTCCTGAAAATGGGATGAAAATGGCTCATGGCATGAAATGCAGGACAGACCAATTCACTAAGGGTGACTCCAGTGAAAAATTCACACTTAAACTCTCTTATTGCTCAGTTTTGCTTCCCAGGTAGATGCCTCTCTGTCTGAATACACAAAAGGGATTAGACCCAGCTCCTTGTATTTCCTCCCACCTCTAATATAAAGATTCTCCTCAGGTCAATGCTGTGATGACAACAATGCCAGGTTCTCTGGTAGCTTCTCAGAGCTTGGGTTGCTTCTATAGAGCTTTAGAAAAGGTGCCAGCAAATCAGTCCAGATACTTCTTTCAAGAACAAATGGCTACTTGAAGCAGGAAACAAGATGTACCAGAATCTCTACATCACACCAGCAAGTTACAAAACCAGCCTCTAAATTAAATGGTGGGATGATCAAAAAATTAGTATTAAGTAGGTGCCAACAGAAAAAGCTCCAAATATAGCTGATGCAAGTGGGGGGGAGGGGGGGGAACCAACTTCTTTCAGCAGACATGGATGCAATAAAGAGGTTCAAACTCTCTCATTTCCTCCCAAGGTTTGAAAGAAAATATTTAGGTAACAGGGTAATAACCATGAAAACTATCAAAAGTATGGTGAAGGTGGAATTTCATAGCAAAGTCCATAATCTCAGTTCCTACGAAAGTTTTCTCCTCCATGCTCCTGAATTCCCCACCTCATTGCACAGCTTCTCTGTTCTACTGATACTTAATTGCTCTGTGTGGTCCCTGAAGTGAAGATAAAAAGCTACCTTCAAGCAATTAAGAGTGACAGGATTACAGAAGGCTTTGAATACCAGGAAAGAGACATATTACTCTAGTATCAGTGCAAATGATGCTGTTCAATTAAAAGATTTAAAAGGAGACTGCATAATTCAATTTTTTTGTTGCTTATAAGTACCTTGGCAAATTATCACAACCACAGAAAATAACTGCAGAGTTGCAGAGTAGGTTAAAATTTCTGTATGCTTGATTTTTACTTTTCATAGATTCATAAACTGGGTTGGGTTGGTAGGGACCTTAAAGGTCATTTAGTTCCAATGATCCTGCCCCAGGCAGACATCTTCCACTAGAACAGGTTGCTCAAGGCCTCCAACCTGGCCTTCAGCACCTCCAGGGAGGGAGCATTCACAATCTTCCTGGGCAACCTGTTCCAGTGTCTCACCACCCTCACTGGAAAGAATTCCTTCCTAATCTCCAGTTCAAATTTGCTCTCCTCAAGCTTTAATTCATTCTCTCTGGTCCTGTCACTACAAGCCCTTGTAAAAAATCCCTCCCCCACTTTATTGTAGCTCCCTTCAGGTACTGGAAGGCTTCTCTAAGGTCTTCCCAGAGCACTCTTTTCTATAGGCTGAACAGCATCAATCCTTTCAGCCTGTCCCCATAGGGAATGCTCTTCAGTCCTCTGATCACCTTTGCGGCCTCCTCTGGACCTGCTCCAACAGTTCCATGTCCCTGTTACACTGGGGTGCACCAGAATGGACTTCTACAAGAACACCTGATTCTGACCAGACTATTTAAATACCTTAATCATTTCTTGGTGGAAAAATATGCTTCTGATGTGCATTTAGTGAGCATAGCCCATATTTACAGCCACATCACTAGGACTTCATGCCAATTAAATGTTTTCAAAATTCTGATCTAAGTTTACTCCTGAATTCAAAGAATCCTAGAAGGGACCTTAAAGATCATCTAGGTCCACTCCCCCTGCCATGAGCAAAGCTGAGCAAGCTTGGATGGAGACAAATGTTAGACCTGTTTGAAAATACTCCCCTGATTTCATTCCACTTAACTGGTGAAACTCCACTAAGTGTGATTCTGAAGGGATTAATGATCAAGTCTGTTGAGGTTTCTGCTCTAAGTGACATGGAGAAATAATCTCCAATTACTTCTGCTTTTCACTGAAATGAAAGAAATGAGAGTCTGTTGGGCTGATTTGTTTAGCTGCTTTTATAGATTTCAAAGACAGAATTTTATGCTAGGAAAATCTTAGAGTGAAGCTGTGATCTTTAGTGGCACTCTAAGGATGTCCCTCTGCTTTGCTCTGCTCTGGTAAGACCTTGCCTGGAGCACTGCGTCCAGCTCTGGAGTCCTCGTCACAGGAAGGACATGGACCTGATGGAGTGGGTCCAGAGAATGGTCACAAAGATGATCAGGAGGTTGGAGCACCTCTGCTATGAAGACAGGTTGAAGGAGATGGAGTAATTCAGCCTGGAAAAGAGAAAGCTCCAGGGAGACCTAACAGTGACCTTCCAGTACCCAAAGAGAGCTACAAGAAGGCTGCAGAGGAGCTGTTTCCAAAGGCCTTCAGTGACAGGATGAGGAGCAATGGTTTGAAATGAGAGAAGAGCAGATTTAGATGGGATGTTAGGAACAAGTTCTGCACCACAAGGGTGGTGGAACACTGCAACAGGTTGCCCAGGGAGGTGGTTGGGGCCGCATCCTTGGAGATATTCAAGGTTCCACAGGGCCCTGGGCAACTTGATCTAGTGGAGGATGTCCCTGCTGAGTGCAGGAAGATGGAACTAGATGACTTCTGCAGGACCCTTCTAACCCAAATCATTCTAGGATTCTATGATGCATTTGGCTCTGTAATATCAAGTTCAGGTATTAAAAGGTGTAATATAGAGCATTCCAGGATGTTCCACAGGATATCCACTTCTCTGGAACTTTTCTTGCTTTGGAAATGCCTAAGAAATTTGTGTGAAACTGTCATGGAATTTCACCACATGACAAAGAGTCCTGCAGCTTTTAATTCTCATTTGCTGGGTGTATTTCTATATGTATACAAAAAAAAAAATCTTTGCTTTAAGGAAGAAATTCCTGCTTTTCCTGTTTCTTCACTTCTTGCCTGCTCCGAATTCTATTTATTTCCTTTTTCCCCTCTGCAGAGCAACAGCTTTACAATATCCCATCCTCAATAAATTCCCACCTCCTTTCTGCCCTGAAAGATGTATCCTTCAGCTTGAAAGATATTTCACATTATTTCAAAAGGCTCTCTGTCAGCACACCTATCTTCTGCAGAAATTTATGCTCAGAAGTGGAGCCCAGTGTCAAGAAAGCCAAAAACTTAAATATTTACTGTCTTCCACTGCAATGCTTTCTGGACCCAGCAGAAAACAACTCTTTGGAAAATATATTTTATAACTTAAACCCCCTTGCAGTTCTACATTTGTTTTCTATCCTTTGAATTCACAGGAGCCCTGTGACATATTATCATCTCTTTCTATGATTCACAGTAATTTGTGTGAGCTCAGAATGATTCAGAATATAGCTACGTGTCTTCTTTTGGTGGTGGAAAGGTGTTAGAACTCACAACATGTATTGGACATTAACATGTGGTGACTTATAGCAGAAATCTAACAGAAATTTATGTCTCCTTGAAGACCTTAGAGCAGCCTTCCCGTACCTGAAGGGGCCTGTGAGAAAGTTGGGAAGGGACTTTTTTCAAAGGCTTGGAGTGATAGGATGAGAGGGGATGGATTGAATCTTGAGGCGGGCAGACTTAGACTGGGCATTAGGAAGAAGTTCTTCCCAGTGAGGGTGGTGAGACACTGGAATAGGTTTCCCAGGGAGGTTGTGAATGCTCCCTCCCTGGAGATGTTCAAGGCCAGGCTGGCTGAGACTCTGGGCAACCTGTTCTAGTGGGAAGTGTCTCTGCCCATGCAGGAGAGTTGGAACTGGATGACTTTGAAGGTCCCTTCCAACCTAAACCATTTTATGAATGTATGAAAACACTTGCCAAGAAGCAACACAGACCTTTCCTTGAAAGAATGTGGAATGACCTCAATGCATTTTTGGCAGGAGGCAAAAATAGCACTGCATTACTTTCTGGTTTTGCAGCTAGAGGTAATTATGCACACAGTAGAACAACTATTTTGGGGCCATAGAGATCTTGGAAAACTTGACTGAGTTTTTTTTTTTTTTCAATTCTGTCCCTGCATAGACTCACAGAACCATTTTGGTTAGAGAAGACCTTCAAGCTGGCACAAATGTGCTTGCGCACAAATTTGTCTGAGGCAAACAACTGCTTTTCCATGTCTGTTATTATAGCAGGAGACATTGAGGTTTTGCTTGCAATTGCCCTGAGTAGCATATTCAAGGAGTCTAATGGAAAAGTGAAGCCCATTTCCAAGCCTTACCTTGCCTGTATCTTTTCAGCAGCACAGCTGGGACAACTCCACTGCTAAAGCTGGATACAGGTAGGTGATTTCCAGAGGAAAAAGAACCAATTCTGAAGTGTTTCTGAGCATTTATCATGCTTATCAGGCAATAAATGAATGCCAGTATAGTTGAGGGCTTGTGGCCTCTCCTAAAATTGTATTTAGCATCTACAAGGAGTAATGGATCAGGGAATAAATTTTGTGTGTCTCTAAAGAGCTAAATAATAATAATAATAATAACAATAACAATAATAACAGTAACAATAATTCTATACAGACTCAGCTTTATGTTATTCCCTTCTTCATGTCAGCTGGTTTTGTACATAGGTCAAGTTATATAACTTCAAGGACTGACATGTCTCAGCACTGTGACAACTTCTGAGCTTTGCAGGAGTTGGCAGGGCTCAACAACAGGGCTTTAAACTAGAGTTGGAGGGGGAAAGGGTTAACAATCTCATGCCTGCCTGTGACCTGCAGTGGGGCAGCACAGCAGGGGCAGAGGGATAGAGTACTACTAAAGGCTCTCATCTCGTTGCCTTGAGGCAAGCCAGGGGCAGTGCACTGGGACACCCCAAGGGAATCAAAGGGGATTTGCCCAAGAGGGTGAGAGGGGCAGCCCAGCTGAAGGGCCCCTATGGGAGTGCTCATAGCTTGGGCAATAAACAGGATGACTGAAGGGCCACTGTGCTGCTGGAAAGCCCCCACATAGTGTCTATTACTGAAACATGGGGGGATGATTTTCATGACTGGATAGAGGGGGATGTAGGGATAGAGGGGTACAAGCTCTTTAGAAAGGACAGGCAGGGTAGGAGGTGAGGAGGTGTTGCCCTCTCCATCAGTGACCAGCTGGAATCCATGGAGCTCCACCTGGAGAAGGACGATGAGCTGGTTGAGAGCATATGGGTTGAGATTAAAGGGAAGAGAGGGGAAGGTGATGTTACAGTAGGGGTCTGCTACAGGCCACCTGAGCAGCAGAACCAAGCAGTTGAGGCCCTACATAAGCAGACAGAAGTCGTCATTCACAAGCCCTGGGCTGGTGTGGGATTTCAATCCCCCTGACATCTGCTGGAGGGACACAGCAAAGCATCAGCAATCCAGAACGTTCCTGGAATGCATAGAGGACAAATTGCTCCTCCAATGGTGAAGGAACCAACAAGAAAAGGTGCTGTGTTGGACTTTGTTCTCAAGGTGAGAGCAGCCCACATCATTTATCTGGATGTCCCATATGACATCCTGGTCTGCAAGCTGGTAAAATAGGGGTTTGAGGGATGGGCCACTTGGTGGATAAAGAACTGGCTTGATGGCCAGACCCAAAGAGTGGCTGTCAGTGGGCCCATGTCCAAGTGGAGGCATGATGGAGTGTGTCCAGAGAAGGGCCACAAGGCAGATCAGAAGGTTGGAACACCTCTCCTATGAGGACAGGTTGAGAGTTGGGGTTGTTCAGTTTGGAGAAGAGAAGGCTCCAGGGAGACCTTACTGTGGCCTTCCAGTATCTGAAGCAGGCCTACAAGAAAGCTGGGGAGACACTTTTTAGGGTGTCAGGTAGTGACAGGACTGGGGGGAATGGAACAAAGCTAGAAGTGGGTAGATTCAGATCAGATGTCAGGAAGTTCTTCACCATGAGGGTGGTGAGACACTGGAACAGGTTGTCCAAGGAGGTGGTGGAAGCCTCATCCCTGGAAGTTTGTAAGGCCAGGCCGGATGTGACTCCGGGCAATCTGATCTAGTGAAAAGTGTCCTTGCCCATGGCAGGGGAGGTGGAACTGGATGATCCTCGAGGTCCTTTACAATTCTGTGATTCAGCTTCTGCCCTTCTCTAAGGCACAGTGACAGCTTTGTTAATATTCATAAAGCTTCAAGAAAAACATTGTGGGGACATTATCCAGAATGCATCAGTTGATATTTCCAATTAAATGACAAGTAGCAGGTGTGTCCAGAGTGTACTGGATTTGGTCCAATGGATTTGCTTGTCCATATGGAAAGGCTCTCTCCTTCCTCTGTCAACAACAGATCCCTGCCCTGCCAACACTGTCCCAGATCAGAGATGCACAGAATGATTTCTGTTGGGGGGAACCTTCAAAATCTTCTCATTCAAACCCCACTGCCATGAGCAGGGACACCTTCCACTAGAACAGGTTGCACAAGGTCTCATCCAGCCTGGCCTTGAACACCTCCAGTGAGGGAGCATCCACAGCCTGCTCCAGTGTCTCACCACCCTCACTGGAAAGAATTTCTTCCTAGTCTCCAGTCTAAATCTGCCCTCTTCCAGTTCAAAGCCATTACCTTAGTCCTTTCACTACAAGCCCTCGTAAAGTCCTTTCCCAGCTTTTTTGTAGCCCACTTCAGGTACTGGAAGACTGCTCTAAAGTCCCCTCAGAGCCTTCTTTTCTCCAGGCTGAACAACCCCAACTCTCTCAGCCTGTCCCCACAGGGGAGGTGCTCCCACCCTCTGATCATCTTCATGGCCTCCCCTTGACCCACTCTAGCACTTCCACATCCCTCCTATGTGTGAAGACCAGAACTGGACACAGCTCCAAAGATACATTGCTGTTTTTTTTTTTAATTTTCCAATATCCCAAAGAATATCTGCACACTTAATGAAGATGTTCCTGCTTCAGTCATTGCACTCTTAGACATTACACAATAAAACTTCTTGGATTTTTTTTTTTTAATTGCTTATGTTTCCAAATTAAGATTAATTCACTCTTTTAATTCTACAAGATCCTGTTCCTGACTTTACCTAGTTCTAAAGGATTGGAACTTACAACAGAAGCTTGGAATAGATGTAAATTATTTCAGTGCTGAGCTCTTCTGTTGTCCCTTCCCTCCTTACCATCACCCTCCTACTCTGTCATGTCTTACAAATATTTGTTATCACAACTGCTTCAAGGGCACAGGTTTCAATAGCTGATATTGAGGTAGTGTCAGGAGAGTCAATATAAAGATAGAGTAGTGGTTGAGGACAGAGCACTGCTCGAGGATAGAACAGTGATTGAGGATAGAGTAGGATAAGAATAGAGTGGTGGTTGAAGATAGAGTAGTGGCTGAGGACAGACCAGTGGTTGAGGATAGAATAGTGGTTTAAGATAGAGTAGAGGATAAGGATAGAGCAGTGGTTGAAGATAGAGTAGTGGCTGAGGATAGAGTTCAATGCTGAGGGATGTTCTGTCTTCCAAGCCATTGGAATTTGTTGCACAAACCCTTCCCATCCATTTGAACAAGCACACACTACTCTACTTGCAGCAGAAGTCCTGTGGTTACTAGAACATATTAACCTGTGCTCCCATCTAAAATGGCTAAATCTAATAAAAATATTCCTTTGTGAAGAGGAAAATGCAGGCAAGTTCTGTGATGACTGGTGAGTGGGGTTTAAACTATGCCACAGGGTATTATCACTCAACATTAAATGTAGATAAGAAAGCCAAAGTAATTTCTTTTTGCTAAATATTGCTGTTAAACCTTTTTTTTTTTTTTTTTTAATTCTACCTACTGCACAACGTTTGCAATGGTTTTTCTTTTGCTAACAAATCTGCTTTCCAGATCAACTAATAATTGTAATAGAGAATCACAGACCCATTTAGGTTGGAAAAGGCCTTGAAGATCAAGTCCAGCCACTAACCCTACTCTAACAACTCCAAAACTAAGCAATGTCTTGCTCAGTTTCTGACTTGTGGTGGGCAAAGAGCTCAGGCTACACTGGAAGCTGTGCTCCTCCACCCCAAATTCACCAGTGGGACAAGCCATGGTGTCACCCATGGATACACCCACCCCGAGGTCCTGCTGAGCAAAGCAGTGACAACGGTTTGCTAGAATAGGGCTGGTGTCTCCAGAGCTGGAGATCCCCTGGATTTTCCTGCGGTCAGAGTTTTCCTACAGGTCCTTTGATCTAGTGGGACTTTCCCCAGAGTGCAGAGGAGCTCAGCAGCTCTGGGAAACTCCCCCTGAGATGAAAGCTGAGTGGGAATTTGGGCAGAGAAAGCAGCCCAACACATGGCTGCAGGCCATGGGGGATCTCTCTCTTCCCCACCATTTTCTCCCTCATGTGCATTATCCCTCCACTGTCCTTCTCATACCCCCAAAGCAGCAGCACAAAACTCTTTTGACAGGCAGCAGGATTTGTGGTTGCAGACTGATGTGGACATTAGGAAAAATCCTGGACATTGGGTAAACTTTGTTCACTGAAAGAGTACTCAAGCATTGGAATAGGCTTCACAGGGAGGTGGGGGGGTCACCACCCCTGGAGGTGCTTCAAAGCCATGTAGATGTGGTGCTTGTGGACACTGACAATATTTGTGTTTCCATCCTTTTATACAAATAAAACCCAAAAAAACTTCAGTGTTACTCACACTACATCCTATGTACTGTCTATAGAATCATCTAGAAAAAAAGGTATACTTAAATATCAATAAAAATTATTTAGAATGTCAAAGTTCAGTTACTCTAAAATGCCATTGTCAGGTCACTCCACCCAAGACACCTAGTGTGAAGACAGTCACACTGAGCAGTAAAGGAAGCCATACACACAAGGTACTGTTAGGAAAAACACAAGGAGCAGCCATCCAACAAAAGAAGCAATCCCCTCAAACAAAGAAAACTGCAGACCACTTCTCACTCAACTTTTCCTAAGCAAGAAGATTCCCAGCCCCAGAGCACACACAGCCCTTTAAAGAGTATCCTGCTTCCAATCAGGTACACAGTTTCTCCAGCAAGTCCAACGTGAAGAGGAACAAGACACTACAGGTTTGTGGCTGCAGTCTTGCATCACAGGAACTTTGTAGGTGTGGAAACACTCCATCAGCCAAGACACGGAGGAACCTGGGATGTTGTTTCTCATTTAACTAGTTACGACCATGCAGATTGGGTTTCTCATTTATAGCAAGAGTAGGCACACCTTGACACGTGCAGCAGATGAACAGAAGTGGATTACTCATCACATGTGACTGAGATGGAATGGCTTTTGATGGCCAGCTTCTCATCACCAAGAAGTATTTGCATCATGGCTGTGAGTGAGCATCCTCACAGGCAAACCTGATGTTCATTATACAGGCAAAGTCCTGACCCTACTGCACACGTTCCCTCCAGGAGGAAGAAAGTAAACATGCCTGGGATCTTCACATAAAGAAACACCAAAGAGGAAAAGATGCTGAAATAACCCCCACTTCCTGGCATTCATTCTTCCTCCTTGCTTCAGCTCAGACAGAATCACAACGATTAATGCGACAAGGGAAATCTCGGGTCAGATGTGAGCAGCTGATAGCAGAGACCTGCTGAAATCAGTGCTATTCAGATTTCAAACTTACATCAAGCTGTGAACTGGCCCTGGACAGATTATCTTCAGAGAGTCTCTGTTGAACAACATGGTGCTTTTTTTTTTCTATGCCTGGTGGCTTAGACTACAGCTCTCTGAGAAGAGAAAAATGCATACCTCAAAATGTGGCTGTTTTCTCATCCTGAAAGCCTTCTATAACTGTAGCCTCCTTTATCACTGCCAAACCTTTACACCTCTCAAAAAACCAGGAGACAACCTTGGGAAAAGGTCAGCCTGTACCTTAGGATGCTTCTCCTTACCTTGACATCCATGAAATAATTTACTTTTAAAGCATACCTACCTCATGTTATCAGTGCAAAAAAGATTGACATTGATTTGCATTACTTATACATACATTATACTGATGGCATTAAAAAAAAGAAAGAAAATCATGTAATACCTTTACTTTTACCTATGGATTTGGTGAAATGGTTCCATGAAGAAAGCATTTCCAGACAAAAAGAGAATAAAGAAGAGGAGAGAAACAACAGTAAGAGTCATGAGTATATGTAAATGCAATAGTAGCTGAACATGAAGGGACAAAGCGTAAGGGAAGTGTCTGGAGACAGATGGAGATGCAATCAGTGTCATATTAGAGACTCAGTTTCTTTTCTTCCAATCATGTACATGCAGAGAAACACAGAAATAACCCATGCTTAGGTAAGAAAGAGTGACACAAAAGTAACGTGGACAATGGGTTAGGAGGGGAGGGGGGGAAATCACTGATTTGGTTAGGTTGCAAAACTGTACTCTCAGCATTCCAGAAGCCAGGAGCAGGTGCTTTCTGCACATTTCCAATCAGCCATGCATGAATGTAAATGGACTCTCGGGTGTGTGCAACGTGCCAAGCCGAGTCTCTTCTTTCAGGAGCTATCTGAGGAATGCTCTTGTGCTTCGTTTCTCTTTCACTGAATCACTCATCTCTCTATTTTCTGATAAATGCAGGAAATTCTCTCCATCGCCTTCTTATTTCTCTCACCTCTTTTTGGTTATCGTATTGCAAGAGGGGGGAGTTGAGGAGGCAGGAAGGACAAAAGCTTACGGAGCAAACGAGAGAAAAAAAAAACACAACGAAACCAAAAAATGAAGTAAGAAAAGATGTGACTAAAACCACGTATCTATTTGCAGCCAAAGACAGCTCTCAAGCATTTGCCCATCGTTTGCAGTGATGGATTCAAAGCAGCTACAGAACAAGAAGAAACAATGAAAGCAGAGTGGAAAAGGAACAGAGCCCATACCTTGGTCGCCCATCATCAGGTGCGCCAGACCTTGAAGGGAAACAAGAGCACAGTCAGCAATGAACAAGGGAGCACGGGAAGGTGGTGTCACAGTGACAAAAATGTTTTGTGACAGGCATCTGTTTCCTATGAGATGTCTGTATCACAGAGGGAAATCAAAGAGCATTTTTCAACCACTGGTTGGAATGCTTTGGGCTACAAATAACAGAACTGCAATTCAAACACTGGGTGCTGGTTTATTGTGTATTTCTTCTGTGCGGTAGTTGGGACGGTAGGAAATTACAGAATGCTTTTAAATCCAACCAATTCCTTTAATATTCCATCTATCTTTATCATCTTTTGATGGTAGTGCTTGGAACGCTTTGCTAGGAGGACTTCCTGTCCTCTACAGGTGAAATGTTCAAAACCTGGAGAAGTGAGATCCTGAAAAAATGGGCTGGGTCTGATCTTTTTCCCCTCGTAAAAACATAAAAAAAAAAAAAATGAGCACTTTGGGTAGTTAAATAAAGCTTCTTCATCACATTGAAATGATAATGCAAAGGATGTCTCCTTATTTGTGTGAAACGTGGCAGCAGAATGAATTTGTTCCAGAGAAGGCAAATCATTACATATGCAATATAAAATACAGAGCGAGAAAGGAAACTTAAGTGACAGCTTCTGAAGCTAGTTCATCAATCTGTGAGAAATAGATTTGGCTTTATATTTGCATTCTGAGATGAAATCCAATTCTACCAGCATAGGTCTAGTGACATTTTAAAACAGAAGTCCATAATGAGAATCATTCAAGCAGAGCCAAATTTCCTTACTCTGAAACCAAAAATATAATAAATATATATATATATTCAGCTTTTTTTAATTCATGATAATAAACTGATGCTTATATCCTCACTGAGAAGAACGTGATGCAGGGAGAACATTTTGCTAAATTATGAGGGTTTTTTTCCAGACAGAACAAAATCAGGCTGGTCCTTGTTGAGCTTAGCTGGTTTAGGATCCACGTTAGAAGTTATTAATTGCTCACGTGTTAAATAAGCTCCTTGTCTCCAGCTACAAAATGTGATACAGCATTTTCCTGTTTGCTGGTAATTAAAATGAATTCACACAAAGAAGGTGTGCAGTGAAATATCCTGCTCTTTACTGGAAAGCAGACTGCCTATGGTTTTTCTACTTCACAAAGAAAATGAGGTGCACAAATGACTCACAGTCCTTGGAGGGGAGTTCAAAGAAGATACTCTGCAATCAGTCTTAAAGGATTCGTGTCTCATCGGTTCCTAATCTCAAGTGATGTTCCAAATAGGTTAGGGATGCTTTGGTTGAATTTGTAGTTTTTAAGATCACCCTTTTTCAGATGTGTACTGAAGGGCCTGATGTGCCCAACCTCTTGTGCAACAGATTCTGGTCCTTGTGTGACCTGCCCTAAGTGGTCCTGATTTGCACAGGGGTTGGACTCAATGAAGTCTGGAGGTGCCTTTCATCCCCTAACACTGTAAGATTCTGTGATTCTGGTGCCAAAGACAGACCCTTGCAGCTGGTGGGACTACCTGCAGTTTACAGCAGGTAAATGAAAGCTAAGTGTGATCCTGAAAGGCTGCCTACATGAGCATAGCTTGGGAAACACCACAGAGCTGTGTTGCACTTTGAAGCTTGTGGAAGACAGCAGAAATATTTTCTCTTTTTTTTTTTTTGTCTCTCTAAGTGTTGCTGCAGGAGAGGATAAAGGATGAAGTCCCACACTCAAGCTTCCTTCTATTGGTGCTGAGCATCCTTGCTTGGATCCTTCACTGTGTGGCCTTCAGAGAGTTTTCAACTCTTCATGTGACTCTTTAACTTGCATTTCAGCTTTTAACTTTTTGTGTTGGCAACTGGAGTAAGACATAGAATCATAGAACTACAGAGCAGTTTGGGCTGGTGGCAGGGACCTCCAAAGGTCATCTGGTCCAACCCCACTGCAGGCAGCAGGGACATCCTCTGCTAGATCAGGCAGCTCAGAGCCTTGTTGAGCCTGACCTTGAATATCTCCAAGGAAGGGGCCTCAACTACTTCCCCGGGCAGCCTATTCCAGTGTTCCACCACCCTCATGGTAAAGAACTTCCTCCTAATGTCCAACTTAACATCTCAGATTTCAGTAAAGAGAAGGTGGAAATAGCTGAACCTTACAAGACCTTTTACTTTAACTGTGACTTTTCAGCAGCTACTTCATGTGAGCTTGTGAGTTCTTTAAAAGGTATCAAGTGAATTTCCCTCACATCTCCTAGGGGAATGCAAATAAGACAATCTCTCAATAGCTTCCATTGAACATCCCAGAAACCACTTGAATTTCAAGTCACTCACAGTGCAGTGCAACTAAACCAGGAAGCTGATGTAAAAAAAACACCCCAAAAATCAAATGCCCTGTTCAACCCAAAAGGTTATCACATAAAGGACAGAGTACTAGTCCCCAAGACACTGTATTTTGTTTGACTGTGTGAGTTTGTTTGTGAAGCACTAAGGTTACTTGGACTTCACTAAAAGCACATCATGAGACCTACCTTCTTTTGTATTTTTGCAACCTATGGATGAAGGTTCTGGAAGAGTGAAGAATTATTGTTAATGTACCTGTGTGATGCACAGAGGTGTTTAAAACAATACAGGATTTGAGCACCTCCTCTATGGTGACAGGCTGTGGAAGCTGAGGGTCTTCAGCCTGGAGAAGAGAAGGCTGCAGAGAGACCTCAGAGTAGCCTTCCAGCACCTGAAGTGGAGCTATGAGAAAGCTAGGAAGGGACTTTTACAAGGAATTGTTATGATAGAATGAGAAGGAATGGATTGAAGCTTGAGGAGGACAGATTCAAACTGGAGATGAGGAAGAAATTCTTGACAGTCGGAGGGGTGAGAAACTGGCACAGATTGTCCAGAGAGGTTGTGGGTGCCCCTTCCAAGGAGATGTTGAAGGGCAGGCTGGATGAAGCCTTGAGCAACGTGATCTAGTGGGAGATGTACTTGGTCACAGCAGGAAGGTGGAAGTAGATGATTTTTAAGGTCCCTTCCAACCCAACCTATTCTGACTGTATGAATAAATCTGCCATCCCTGCTAGATTCTCCAGCTGACAGTCTGCTTACAAGGGAGGACATCGTGATGGATAGTCATAGCAAGTTCTAGCCTCAACTAGCCATGTATAGACATAGCCTATGTTTAAGATATTCCATTGTGCACACTTGCTTCAAAGGTAGAACAATAAAACCATTTTCTTTGTGAATTAGGAATTCAAGATTTAGTAGCAATGGCTCACGTATGATCTTTCTACTGACTTTGGCTCTGAGAGGACAGAGTCAAGGGGTACAGGATGGGATAGTGGATATGAAGATAAAGTATTTCCATCCTTTGCTGTGTGAGTTCCATGCACAGCACAGGCCAAAATAAAATTCAAACATGGCAAACTGGGGGTGAACACGTTCAGACCTAGCAGAACTTAATAACAGTCATAAAATTTAGCTTCTTCTACCAACATTAACTCTGTGAATACTAAATTAGTTAATTACTAAATCCTTCTCTTTTCTTCTGTAGCCTGACATGCAGAGATGCTCAGGTATCACAGAAATCACAGACAATCAGAGTTCAGTTTCCAAAGGATGCTTTGGTCACACCATTCTGTGCTTTCCATTCTTTACATCCACACCCTTTGTACCTTTAATGTATGCAGAAGTATTCAGCCCAGTGCTGGGATAAATTCACAGCTGTGGTTTTAATAATTAGATTCAGGTAATGTCTGGATTAACTCTTATCCAGGCTTCATCTTGTATTGCTGTGCCTAAATGAATACATGAAATGAAATTGAACCTCCTTATCTAGTTATATGGCTCCCAATTCAAATTCGAGACTCATGCTGACACCAGGAAAGGTTTTCATGCACAGATCAAATATAAGATTAGGTCCTCATTTCTAGGCTTCTGTGGTGGTGTTTGATTTTTTGTTCTTTGGGTTTTGTTTGTGGTGTTTTATATTTTCTAGTTAGAATTCCTATCCCAATGTTCTTGGATAAATTTTTATTTCCCAATGAAGAAGAAATTGTGTTGATGTGTATGTGCATGACCATGCACACAATCACAGCAGCAGAAGTATTTAGGTTTTCTTTCTCCTCTTGGTAACATATTTTACTGCAGTTGCAGCATGTATTTGCTAAATCTGAGCACCTCTCTTTGCCATTGAATACAGCAGCACAGAGAAATGCAGTACTGATACTTCAAGGTTTTGTTAGAGAATTGCCACTGAACAGGCAGGTAGTGGCCCAGGGTGACTTGAATCCTGCTTTAAACTGTGTTAGGGGAGGTTTAGGTTGGAGACCAGGAAAAAACTTCCTTCTGCAAGAGTGGTCAGGGATTGAAACAGGCTGCCCAAGGAGGTGGTGGAGTCAGCATCCCTGGAGGTGTTTAAAAAAAATGGTGGACATGGTACTTTGGGATATGGTTGAATGGCTATGGTGGTGTTGGTTTGATGGTTGGACTTGATGGTATTAGACATCAACCAACATTTCCAACCAAAACTGATTGTATGGACTCAGGACCTATAGTGGTTCACTAGAGGACCCTGGTTCAAAGCCATGCCAAGCCAGACAATTTGTATAAGAGTTGCCCTACAAAAAGCTCAGTGTTCTTAGTTTAGATTTTTTTTTTTTTTTTTCAAAGAGACAATCAGTTATGCAACACTCAAAGATTTAGCCCAGACAGGCTTTTACATAAAAAAAGCACCTGCACCTTTTTGGCTTCTAAGCAAAAAGCCAGTGGTGATTGGCAGCAATAACTGCTCTGTGAAGCATGTGCTGCACCTTTCAAACTAAGTGATGCATGCAGACAACCTGGTTTTCCAGCTAGGACTCTTACTTACCAATATTCAGGCTACAGGGCATTGTACTTTACTTGCCACTGCCCTGTGCTTTTCTTCCTTTTTTTTAGAGGGACTTAATTCCATACCAACATCCTTACTCTTAAGATCAGATTCTTCCTCTTTCACAATGCCCAAAAGGCAGAGTGCAATAGGTTGAAAAGGTGAAAGAGGAAAGTTTATTTTCCTACAAGTCTGTGCTGTAAAGGATGTTACAGTAAGCAAGATTCAGACCATTAAAGAGAAAAAAAGCGCTTTCCATTTTCCTAAGCAATTAAAGGAGAGGTATTTAACATGCATCACATTCTCAGGAGGAGGATTTATGCTCCACACTAATGAAACAAAGAGATTCTTCAAGTGTTTTTTCATACAGAACATGAGAAGCAAGCAGTCCTTCTGCAAATCTCCTGAATGATTATGAAGGGTGCTTCAGACAGACGAGTACAAATCCCATTGTTTCAGTGGGGTTAATCTGGAACTCCACCAAGAAGGCCAAGATTAAAATGGAGCTTTGCTTGTGTTCTGTATGGAAAAAGAAGTCACACTTACTGAATAAACTCGAGTACCTTTATGGGGGAAGAAATGCAACTTACCGTACTGAACGACATGCCTACTTTGATAGCATTAAGCAGAAGGGAACAAAACCCCACTAAACAGAAGGGAAAACACAAGAGCTTAGGAAAATAAGGTAGAAAGCACCCACCTTCCACATAGTTGTCTTCTGTAAGCACATAACAGGGAAGGAGAGAAAAGGAAAATATTCATTAAGCAGCATGCAGACTGGAACTTGCCATTGCATGTCGTCATCATGCAAGGCACCAAACACCACATGCAAGTGCTCCATTGCTACAATCCAGAGGGGAAAACAAAAGCACCAGGGCACTAGTGTTTCCTCTAAGTTAACAAAAGGTAGGTGACACCAGGTAAAGAAATACTCTTTCCAAAGTGCAAAAGCTGTCCAAGATCTCCTGCAGCTCTTAGTGAGTCCAATTATCACCAGTCATTCATAGGAGGATCACCTCCTAAGCCTTTTAGAACTATGCATATTTTAAAGCCATCAGTCATTTGTGATAGGGATTCTAAGTTCATTTGCTTCTACGTGCACATCCTGAATTTTCCTTTAGTGACTTGTATGAAGTGGATGATTTTAAGCAGATGGAAGATAACGAGTTTCACAGTGTGCTGGGAAGACACTACCGCAGGCAGCACGACTGCACCCTAGTTCTGGTCACTGGGACAGAGCTCCACATCCAGAGTAGAAAAACTGGCACTTAAACTGGGTGGGATAACTCAGAGTTGCAGGATCAGGTCCTACAGCATTTGTGGGAAACGTGGATGCTTTATAAAGCCAGTTGTTTCTCTGCCTGGTACAGCTAGCAAAGGCCACGGCAACCTCAGCCGTGGGTTCTGCCCCCAGATGGAGACACAGGGCAGTTTGGTGCTGTCAACAAGCAATAACTTGGTCTTTCATCCCCAACCCAACACCAATATGGAGGGCACAGGAGGCTTCCCCAGGATGTGTAAAGCAAGAGAGGAGAAGGAACTGAGCCTCAGCTAACCAAAGTGGATAGAATTCCAAGTTAAGAAACAGGCTCAGTACTAATGCTAATCCTCATGGCCCTCATGGCCTCCAGCAGGTAGGTGCTTTTGAGGGAATGTATCTCCATGGCCCATTATGGTTTTGACTGAGGAGTGGACAGGAGAGGTTACAGAAGTATCTCAGGAGAGAGTGAAAATGGGGAAAGGTAAAAACACAAAGGCAAACGAACACAGAACTCAAGGAGATGGACTCTGAGGACCCAACAAAGAAACGCGGAAGGGTGACAAGACAGCAGCCTGGCTGCTTGGGCAGACCTCCTCCTGCAGCTTGTGCCACCTCCACCAACACCTCCTGAGGAGCCAGCACTTGGCAGCAATGGCATATTAAAGCCCAGTCTGTCACTGCAATGGATTCATTATGGAAAGATCATCTCTCATAGAGTCTTCCTATAGGAAAACACCTTTTCAAGCCACTGCTGAAAAACCGATTTGGATATAGTAAACCAGGAGTAAACAGAATGAGTTACACAGAACTGGGCTCAGTGATACCTCCTAAGCATAACAGTTTCCTGAGAGCATGAGTCCCTTTTTGCAATGAAAAATCTGATCAGAACTATAGAGTAATGCAATAAATTGAAATGTTTACCACTTTAAAAACAACTGCTATAAATGATCAGTGCTAAAGGTTTCAGTCTTTCAGTTTTTCCAGCTTAAGACTCTTAGGTCAGAGTAGACAAAGTCATTTAGCTTAAGATATTATAAATCCCATTTTCCATGCACACACACACTAAATTTAGGCTTCTCAAGTCTCACTGATGAAGTTTTAGTTTGTTATGAAAGCACAAAGGGTACACGGTGCTTGAACAGAAATGAAAAACTAAAACAACATGAAAAAGAAAAAAGTAGTATGTCTTGAGTAAATATCTAAAGATCAGCAAATCAGCAAAAGTTTCACTGAGAAGATGAAAAATCCCCAATTTCAGAAAGTAAAGATATTCTGTTCTATACAGGCTCTAAACTGTAGAGACAGTTGGGATATTAGAAGCAGTTACATAGAGATGAACTCTGCCTGATGACTTCTCTTCCTTTCACTGCCCACAATAATTTCATTTCCTTAGGTACTAGGAAGGACTTCTTTACAGGGAGGGTGGGGAGACACTGGAACAGTGTCCTCATTGTCCTAAGACATTGCAGATGTTCTCTTCATGATGGTGTGCAGGGACAGGTTCAATGCAGCCTTTGAGCAACCTGGTCTAGTGGAAGGTGTCCCTGTCCATGGCAAGGCAGTTGGAACTAGATGATCTTTAAGGTCCTCTCAAACCTAAACCATTCTAGAATGGGTTAGACTGGATTAGAACATTCTTTGCTGCAAGAGTGGTCAGGCATTGGAGAAGGCTGCCCAGGGAGGTGGTGGAGTTAACATCCCTGGAGGTGTTCAAGAAACGTGAAGATGTGGTACTTTGGGATATAGTTTAGTGGTGATA
>VWYK01004380.1:0-13948 GCA_013399775.1 Semnornis frantzii
CCTGCCCTCTAGCAAGTCAATATTACTTGATCAAATATTACTTTCTCTCTAAAGCCAGGAAAAACGCTACAACATGTGCCCCAGTTCACTTAGTAGAAATATTATGTGCTTGAATCTAATCTGTATCTAATTTATATTGCCAGGTAAGAAGGCAGAGGCAAATTTACTATGAATGGACAAGAAGTGAAGTACTCTCATGCTGTTAAAATCACTGACTTGCTATACAATATAATCAGACAGGGAATTTATTCAGATTAAGAGGCTGAAGATCAATCACACTTCATTCAGTTGGATGGGAAACAGTTTGGAATAGCGTAATTAATCACTTTTCTGCTGACCTATCTGCAGTCAGCAGCTATGCAGAGAAGGAAAAGGGGTTATGAAGGACTATGATCAAAGGATTACTGCTAGCTATAGACAGGTACTTCAGTAAAAACCAGATGGTACTCAGAAAACCATGTGCTAAACTCTATAGCTTCATGTTAATGGTGCAAATAATCACAGGAAAGATCAAATAAAATCTTACACTGTAGACATCTTCATTTGCCGATTTCTTTCCACTTTAATAAAGCTAACTCACACAGAACAGCCAGTTTTGAAACTGGTAACAGTCCTTGTAAGAATGTACAGAAAACAGGAATGACCTGATGTTACAGAGCAGGAAGGATTTCCAGGGATCCTGCAGCAGGGTTTTGAAAAATGCATACCACAGAAAGACTGACTTGTGGAAAGAGTACCTGTCACACTGAAAACCTACTGAATGTTTTCAAGGTAAGCACCATTTACTCTGAAATCTGTAGGTAAGCACAATCTTCTCTCAACATCCCCCAGAAACTGATTCATAGAATCATAGAATGGTAAGGTTGGAAGGGACCTCAAGGATCATCCAGTTCCAACCCGCTGCCAGAGGCAGGGACACCTCCCACTAGCACAGCTCACTCAAAGCCTCATCCCATCTCACCTTGAACACCTCCAGGGAGGGGACAGCCACAACCTCCCTGGCCAACCTGTGCCAGTGTCTCACCACCCTCACTGCACACAACTGCCTCCTAACATCCACTCTAAATCTCCCCTCTGACACTTTAAACCCATTGCCCCTTGTCCTGTCATTCCCAGACCTTGCCAACAGTCCCTCCCCAGCCTTCCTGTAGGCTCCCTTCAGATACTGGAAGGCTACTCTAAGGTCTCCTTAAAGCCTTCTCTTCTCCAGGTTGAAGAGCCCCAACTATTACAATGAATACACACCAAAAAATTACATAAAGATATAATCTTTATAAATACAGATCCATGCTGCAGATTAAGTAAATACAATTTAAAAACAACCAAAAAACACTACACAAGAAATGAACAACTGCAATGGCTAACACTAACTGGGCTTCACCTTACCACTAGCACATAACCAAGAGTTCTTATATTTCTCTATCACAGCTTTCACTGAAAATACAGAAAAAAAGTATTCCAGTTGTTTTCTGGATTTATAGTAAAACATTTCACTCAGTTTCTGATACTGTCTCTGGTACTGCTTAAAATACTCATCACTACATTTTTCATTGCTTTTTAAGTAGTCTCTCTGGAATAATTCCTGTCCTAGCACAATATATGCAAAAAGGAAATTAGATAAGGTAGGTTTTTTAATTCCAGGCAAACTGATTTCTCTCTCACCTCAAAGAAAGGATAAAATCAGGCTTGTTAGATTAGCTAGGTGTACACAATGTCATGTCTCTGAGTATGTTGTAAGGTCTAGTAACAAGAATTGTTGCTTCCAAGTTTAGCTCTGCAGAAATTAAAAGATAAAAATCACATGCATCCCTTGCTACAGTATATAAATTTTAGCAACTTTGTAATTTTTTCTTTTTAATTAAAATTATTATACAATAGACAGAAGTTCAGTTCATGTGTATGAAGGAATACATTAACACTTACTCAGAAGAGTAATAGTTAAAGGGTTGCTTTTACTGTTTGTCTCATTAAACCAGGTAGGACTCTGTGCTCTGAGTGGCATCAACTCTAAGAACAGATGTGCCTGAAAATTCCTGGCTTGCTTCAAGAAACACCAAACTATCAGACTAAAGGACAAGCAAGTTCAGTGTCCAAATGCAGCCAACAGAACATGAGAAGATATTTCCCAAGCATGCTCTTGTAATTTCCATGATCTTTTAATCAATACTCTTGGGGTTATGCAAGCACACTAATTCTCAGCCTCTCAATCCAGTTTTCTTGACTGAATTTGTCAAATGGCTTTTTGAGCTTCTGCAAAGTTTTGACATTTACAACTTCCTACTGCAACAAGTTCCAACATTTACCTACGTATTGTGCAAAATGACATTTGCTTTTACTGCTCCAAGCTCCATCTGATGAACTGACACAACTCAAATTCTTGTGCTCACACTGACTCTTCCCTATTCACCTTTGCCTATTCACTTGTTTGCCTATTCACTTGTTAGGAGTTCCCTCTACAGCCATCATTCCTTGTTCTCCAGATTCTCTCTGGTGTTATCCACTGCACTATTTCTAGATCCACTGCATAATTTCAATGATGGGAAGGATGAGACCAGAACCACAAACAGTATTGAGGATACAGGCAACGATAACACAATAACATTTTATCTTTCGGTTCTCTAGATTGTAAACATAGAATGGTAAGGTTGGAAGGGACCTCAAGGATCATCTAGTTCCAACCCCCTGCCATAGGCAGGGACACTTCCCACTAGTACAGCTCACTCAAGGCCTCCTCCAACCTGGCTTTCAACACCTCCAGGGAGGCCATGGAACACAGAAGCACAGAATGTTATCAAAGATCCCATTCTGTGCTTCTGTGCTCCACAACCTCCCTGGGCAACCTGTGCCAGTGTCTCACCACCTTCACTGCAAACAACTTCCTCCTAACATCCACTTTCAATCTCCCCTCTGCCAGTTCAAATCTGCCTATTTAACATGATATAGTCATCTACATCTACTTAAAACCTAAACCTCTATCCAACACAGACAAAATCATTGTGTGCATAAAATAGAATACTTTTTCTCTAAGCATGTCAGATTAGATCTTTCAAATCTGAATTTCACGTGTACTTCTGCAGATTTCTGCTGTCAGTTTTCATTTTTATTGTCCTGAATTACAATTACAGCACTCTGCAGTGTGCATTATGGCTTCATGAAGCCACACACTCAGGTGTCAGCACAAAACACAAAATCAGATACAGTGACACACCCACCATGAGAAATTCTGCACAGCAAAGCAAGTCTGAAATTCTCCACAGTTTCAAGGGCCATAGTAAGATGTTTTGGTAGCAGAAGTATGATAGTGTCATGTGCCCTCACCACTGAGGATCAGTATTTTGGGTACTACCTTATCCCCACAGGTTCTTTCAAGATGATGGTCTGAGCCTGTTCCTCTCCAGAGGAGGAAGAAAAGGAGGCTACTGCTTCTTTCCAGACTGAACAAATACAGATCTAGGAAAAAGGGGACACATCCACAAGGGACTAGAAGAGGGTCAGGGCACACATTCCCCCACAGGTTGCAAGTCTCCTCTTCCCAGAGCCAATGCTTGCTCTTGCCAGTAAAAGCAGCCGAGCCATTTTGACAGAAAGACCCTCCACAGAACTGAGCTGCTAAGAAGGCAGCAGTGGCCTAGTTGCAGCCGTGAACGTGTCCCTGCAGACTAGTGCTTGGGTTTGATTTTTACAATCTCTTTATCTCTTCATAGCGCCTTCGCTATAGCTGTATTCCTCCAGCACCAAGGCGAGTTGTAGTGATAAGACACAGATGATTGTTTTCCTTGTTTTCTTTTACCAAGGTGTGAATTTGGGAGCACTGAAAACTTTCTGGCCGTTTCAGGAAAGTAAGTTACGCTACCGCGTTTGTTACACAGCGTGAGCCAGGAAACCAGTTTTCCCCGTGGTGTTTTATGTACTCCAGCAGCTACCCGGGCAGACTCCACGCGTCGCTGCTCGCCCAGACCCCGCGCCCGAAAGAAGGGAAACGAAGACGACGGCTGCTCGGGGCGAACTTGTCGCCGGCAACCCCATGCCGCGAACCGGCTCTCCCAGAACCCCAAACACGGCCCCCGCTCCGCGCTGCCGCTCGATCTCTTTCCGCGGGACATGTCAGCCACCGTCACCCCAGCCACGGCGGAACGGAGACAGAAAGAGAGGCCCGGCCGCCACAGGGCCTAGGGCCGCCGGACTCTCACCTTCACCAGCCACATGCCCGTGTTCTGCTTGGCCCCAGTGAGGTCCAGCTCGCCCTTCTCGGTCATGGTGGGGCAGGTGGCGGAGCCGAGGCGGAAGACAGAGTGAGCAGGCCGCTCTTCCTGCTCCGGCAGTCGCTGTATCCGCCCGGACCCGCTCAGCAGCGCACCTTGGCAGACGGTGGCCCATCGTGGACAAATCTCCTGCGAACGCGGAGTACGGCGGGCGGGAGGCGGGACTGCGGGCCCTCACTGAGCCGGAAACGTGGGTTCGGGGCCCCGCTGTAGGGCTGCCGACAGTGTGGTAGGCCGTTGAGAAGACGGCCGTAGAGAGCTATTGTCTTGCAGTACGGAAAGTGTTATCCCAGCGTGGTGGAGAACAGCAGACCGCAGCAATATGCAGGAAGATATAGAGAAAGTGGAGGAGCAATCTGGAGATGGAGTCCTGTGTGCAGTTCTGGAGCCCCCAGCACAGGAAGGACATGGAAGTGTTGGAGTGGGTCCAGAGGGGGCCACGAAGATGATCAGAGGGCTGCAGCAGCTCTGCTATGAGGACAGGCTGAGAGAGTTGGGGCTCTGCAGCCTGGAGAAGAGAAGGCTTCCAGGAGACCTTAGAGTAGCCTTCCAGGATCTGAAGGGGGCCTACAGGAAGGCTGGGGAGGGACTATTGACAAAGTCTTGTAATGCCAGGACAAGGGGCAATGGGTTGAAACTGTCAGAGGGGAGATTTAGACTGGCTGTTAGGAGGAAGTTGTTTGCAGTGAGGGTGGTGAGACACTGGCACAGGTTGGCCAGGGAGGTTGTGGCTGCTCCCTCCCTGGAGGTGTTCAAGGTGAGATTGGATGAGGCTTTGAGTGAGCTGTACTAGTGGGAGAATCGCTAAGGCTGGAAAANGAACACCTCCAGGGCTAGTGACTCCACCACCTCCCTGATGTGAGAGGCTGATCCTCTCTCCCTTGATCAAATCAACAAAGATAAAGAAAGATGGCCCAGATTCCTGGCAAAGGGATGCAAACAGCACCTTTGTGGACTTACAGGACTTGGCCCAGATATCTACCCGAGATGTAAGTGATGCCTGCAAAAGTGTGCACCTCCACCAGAGCTCCTCCACGGGTGCACCTCCACCGGAGCACCTCCACAAGCATTTCCACTGGACCATCACCACCAGGGCACCTCCACCAGGAGAACACAAGGAATCAGCTCCACAGAAGGACATCCCTGGGCTGGTTACATGTCTCTCTTCCCCCCACCCCCATCTGCAGCTGATGGTAATATAGTCCCTGTTCTTTTCTTTCTCTGCTCATCTCTTTTTCTCTGTTGTTCCCTCTCCCTCTCTCCTGTCTTCCCTCTCTCCCTCAGTTTTGTTCAACTTTATCTTTTAATAAATACTTTTGTGGTGATGTCCGGTCTTATTTGCACCTTAATTTCACAACACAGAAATCTAAAAGAACAAATATTGCTCCTCTGGACAGGGATACTGTTAATCTCTGTTCTCCAGACCTTGGCACCTGGTCAGCCTGTTCCAATACCTGGCTACTCTTTCAATAAGGATGTTCTTAACAACATTCAGTCTAAACCTCCCCTTTCACAGCTTGAGGCCATTTCCTATTGTCCTGTCATTAGTTACTTGGGACAAGAGGCCAACACCAGCCTCACTACCTTCATTTCAGGTAGCTGGAGAGAGCAGTAAGGTCTCCTCTCAGCCTCTTCTTCAGGCTAAACGGCTCCCTCCGCCTCTCAAGACATGTGGTCTGACATATTCCATCATAAGGCTCCAGTTAGTCTGGAATTAAAATAAGAGTGAGGATCAACATCATCACACCAATGCTAGTGAACCACAGGCTCCCTCTATGAGGAGACTGTTAATTCAGAGGTGACCTGAGCTGTCTCCTGCCTTTTTATGTCTAGCAATTGGGAAGCCCCTACACTCAGTCACTGTCCATTCATATCTTACCCAGCAGATATGGCAGATGAAAAGGCTGCAGATCTGCATCATGGAGAGGTTGGGAGGTTTTGTACAACACAGCTCCCTTGGCAATTCTGACCATGGGACATCCTGTCCTCACAGTTGGTCACAGCAGGAAAGGGGCCTGATCCCCACCTCAGGCACCAAGCACTTTTTGCTCCCAACAGCCACCTGCTGACCCTCATTCCTGCTTCTACACAGGTACTATTAAATTCAGACACCATAATCTAATGTATCACAGCAGGAGAAGTGACTGTCCAGGTCTCAGCTAGGGGGACAAATGTCCCCAGGTTTCTTTACCCCCTACATTTGCTGATGGGTGCTACTTGGACACGTAAAGATGTGGAGCTGCATCAAGGTTTTAAGAATTTAGGTGCTTCCATCTTGCATGTAGCAGAAGAAATATTTGTAAGCTCTGACTCTGGCTTTGGGGTTGCAGCTACCTCTGCAGCGTGGCCAGTGCTCATTCTTCTTCTGTGCCCCATTAAACTCATCTTGCTTCCAATGAACTGCCTTTAAAACAAGGCTGCTGCTTCCTAATAGGGTTAACTACCCTGCCAGCCATCTCCTTCTATGATAGGCATCATGAAGCATCCCTCAGCCAAGGTCCTCTGTAGCTGTGCATCTCTGCTGCAGCAGCTCTTGACTTTCCTAGCTGCTCCCTAAGCCAAACATACCACAGAGATTGAAATGGATGGCATGAAGGTGAGTGCCCAGTTCTTAATGCTCCTTTAGACTTAATGTCATGCTCTTTGCTCTCTCAGTTCTTCCTAATATGGATTTACATCTTCCTTGAAGTCTGGTTGCACAATAGTGAAGATCATACTCTATCTGAGACTGCACCAGCAGCAAGCAGAAATTATTTCTGGTGCAAGATGGTCATGTGGCTTGCAGGGAACAGTCTCAGTGTTGCATCTTGGGTATTATAGTCTGTCTTTCTAATTACTAGCAAGCATCTAGGTAACCAAGGAGGGCAATACTCTTATGCATCTCTGAAGTAATAACAGCTAACACTGAACTATTCTCATTAGGATTAACTACATTTTTAAATTGCTTTAGTTTTCACATTGGAACTGTACTTGTTTGCAGAGCTCCATGAAACTTATACTGATGGCTTTGACTAAAAGTTCAGATTTCATCAAAACAACCTTTCACAGACACACTGGAGTCCTCTCCTCAAATGCCAGCAAAAATGGGAGCAGATACATCTCAATAGCTGTTAAAAGTGCCACCTTTCTTGGGACTATGCAACCCCTCAAACATTATAGTTCTAAGACCCTTTGATTTTGTTCATCTGGAAAAAGAGTAGATCTACACAGACAAACACCATCACTTGAAAGTTTGCTTTTGGGTTCTACTTCATTGGTCCTTTATACTGTGCATAGGACAGGTTGTTATTGGAGTCTCTGAGAACAAGCTTGAGAATTCCCTTCAAGAGAAACCCAGAGCATGGCTGGATATACAAGGAGGTATGAATGCAGTCATATAGAATCATAGAATGGTGAGGTTGGAAGGGACCTCAAGGATCATCTAGTTCCAACTCCCTGCCATAGGCAGAGACTCCTCCCACTGGTACAGCTCACTCAAGGCCTCCTCCAACCTGGCCTTCAACACCTCCAGCCAGGGAGCAGCCACAACCTCTCTGGACAACCTGTGCCACTGTCTCACCACCCCCACTGCAAACAACTTCCTCCTAACATCCAGGCTAAATCTCCCCTCTACCAGTTCAAACCCATTGTCCCTTGTCCTGGCATTACAAGACCCTGTCAATAGTCCCTCCACAGCCTTCCTGTAGCCCCCTTCAGATACTGGAAGGCTACTCTAAGGTCTCCTGGAAGCCTTCTCTTCTCCAGGATGAAGATCCCCAACTCCTATAGCCTGTCCTCATAGCAGAGCTGCTGCAGCCCTCTGATCATCTTATCCTGCCTTGCTTTCTGTACCCAGCACAGTCCTCCAAGAAGATCTGCATCTTTGGCCACAGCCAAAAGCTCTTGGGTCATTTTCAAGATATCTGCCAATCCCCACCCTACTGTAAAAAGTCTTAGTGGTGAGTCTGGCAGAGATGAGGGCCTCATTGATACTGATTTTCCTAGACTCACAGCATACATTAAGTTGGAAGGAACCTTGAAGGTGTCTAGTCCAGCATCCTTGCTGCAGGCAGGGGCATCTTCCACTAGATCGTGTTGCTCAAACCCCTGTCCAACCTGGCCTTGAACACTCTGGGGACTGGACATCCACAGCTTCTCATGCCAACCTGTTCCAGTCTCTCACAAGCCTCATCATAAAACATTTCTTCCTTATGTTCTGTCTGCAGTTACCCTCTTTCAGTTTAAATACATTACCACTGCAGGTGCTGTTAGAAAGTCTCTCTTCACCTTTCTTACAAGGATTGAAAGGGTGCAATAAGCTCTCACCAGAGTCTTCTCTTCTCCAGGCTGAGCAACCCAACTGTCTCAACCTTTCTTTATGGGAGAGAATTTCCAGCCCTCTGATCAGTTTTGTGCCCCTCTCTTAGACCCACTCCAACAGGTCTATGTCTATCTTGTGCTGGAAACCTCCAAGCCAAATGCAGTGCTCCAGGTGGGGTATCAAATTTTCCCCTAGGATAAACATTAACAACAAAGCTGTCCCTCTGTTATCTCTCCCAGGTCAGTCTGCATGTTCAGATCATACCCACCACAGCTTTTAAAAAAGAAAAAAAGCAATGGAATGAACATTTCTAACAGGAGTGACATTTTCAGTGAGATGGCATTGCAGTAGGTTCAGAGGAGCCTGTGCTCCACTGGATGAGCAATGGAAAGAGAGGAGACCCACTCACAAGCAGCTCAGCTACAGGTAGCATCAGCATGGCTGACTGCCTCAGGATTCCTTAGAGAAAGAACCCATGGGGAGCCACTGCTCCTATTCCAGGCATGAGTGGCAATAGCATAAAACTCTGCAAGAGCCTGGCATTTAGGGTGGCTCAGCTGGCAACCCGGAGGGGAAGGCAGCCAGGCAGAGATCTCTCCTGGCTCCCTCCAGGCAGCCTCTCTAGACCTGTTTCCATGGAAACTGAATTTAAAGGGACAACAAGCAGGAAAAGAGCAGATTTTCATTAATTCCTCATTTAAAATCTCGACTTTCTCTTTGCCAGGGACACATTTAGCACCATGGAGGAGGATCTGGGGGCCAACTGCCGAGCAGCAGAGACGTGTGTTAGTCACTCATTTTCTTCTCACTTGCAAGGAAACAGATGTTGTGTCTGAGGAGATAGGTAGCCAAATTCAGACTTGCAAAACATCTTTTTTTTAATCCCCTGTCCAACCAGGTAAATGAAGAGCCTGCAGTGTCATTGACAGCCACACAGTTTCACTTCATTGGTTTTAGGAATAGGCTAAACACTTCAGCCCAACAGTGCTGGTTGAAGGCAGCACAGCAGAAGATGCACAAGTTCTGATGCTGTCCTGTTGAAGCTGATGGACTTCTGCTGTCATGAGGTCACAGCTTCCCTGGCAAGGATGAGGGGAGATGTGTTCCTGGGAGCTGGTACTGATACCACACAAAATGTCAGTGATGGACACTGTTGGACAAGTTTCACAGAAAACACTTTTCAGGAGTCAGGTGAAGATTTTTACAGGGGAAAGCTCAACTGCCAAAGTGAATTGTGTCTGAGAGTGCTCAAACCACTCAGCTGTATCATAGAATAATAGAATGGTAGAGTTGGAAAGGACCTCAAGGATCATCTAGTTCCAACCCCCTGCCATAGGCAGGGACACCTCCCTCTAGTACAGCTCACTCAAGGCCTCCTCCAACCTGGCCTTCAACACCTCCAGAGAGGCTGTGGAGCACAGAATCACCCAATGTGATCAAAGATCAAAGATCAATGATCAAAGATCACATTGGGTGATTCTGTGCTCCACAACCTCCCTGGGCAGCCTGTGCCAGTGCCTCACCACCCTCACTGCAAACAACTTCCTCCTAACATCCACTCTAAATCTCCCCTCTGCCACTTCAAACCCATTGCCCCTTGTCCTGGCATTGCAAGACCTTGTCAATAGTCCCACCCCAGCCTTCCTGTAGCCCCCTTCAGATACTGGAAGGCTACTCTAAGGCCTCCTCAAAGCCTCCTCTTCTCCAGGATGCAGAGCCCCAACT
This sequence comes from Semnornis frantzii, assembly GCA_013399775.1. Taxonomy (NCBI): domain Eukaryota; kingdom Metazoa; phylum Chordata; class Aves; order Piciformes; family Ramphastidae; genus Semnornis; species Semnornis frantzii. Next base: position 10,288 of record VWYK01004380.1, read on the forward strand.
CTTGTAGCCTGTCCTCACAGGAGAGCTGCTCCAGCCCTCTGATCATCTATCCTCTGCAGGGAAAACCTGACAGCACTCATGCATGTACTTGGTCACCACTTCATGACTCATTGGTTCCCACAGAAGGGACCTGGACAGGCAGGCAGAGAGATGGCCAGTGAGCCTGGAGGCCATGTGCTTTCCTTTCCTGAGCCCTCCTAATAAAAACAAATAGAGGAACCCATACAAAACAGCTCTCAAAGATGTAAGGATTCCCCTGCTCCAGCCTCCCTGTTTTTATTTGCAAGATGATTCAACACAGTTCTTATTCCCTGCCTGGCAGGAAGAAGTCTTGAGATAATATTGATTTTGAAACATTGGAGGTCTTGATGAAAACTACTTTTTTTTTTTTTTTCCTGTATTTTTCCTGGTGCATAGAACCCCTGGGGAAGTGAAGCAGGCTGTGTGGAAAAGCAATAAAATAGAGCACATGATAATTAGTGTATTATGAGCTAGTACAACACAGAGATCTGTATTTCTCTCCACATTGGGTAAAGCAGCAGATGACAAACACTTTTTCATACACTAGATCAAACAAAGCAGCTATCATCACACTGAACTGTGAGCACTGAATTATATTAAGAAGGTGGATCCCAGCTTGTGTTTCAGTCTATAAGCAAGGCATGGTGTGTGCATGGAATTTTAACAAGAAGAGCAAAATTTTGTGACAACAGAGAAGAAGATCATTGCTTTGAGTGACAGGAAAGCAGAGTCACAGCCATCTCTTTCTCCCCTCTTTCTCCCTTTCACTGCTCTGCCAGCAGTGAGTTTGCAGACCCTCCTGTTTTTATTAGTTTTCACATGGTGGATGAGGAGGAGAAGTGTCTATCTGGTACAGCTGGGGAGAAAAGGAAGCTCCTGGCTATGGTCTTGTGAAATCACATTAAGCCTGTGAAAGCCCCTTCCTACCTGAACTGCTGCATCAGCTCTGCTACCTCAGGAGTCACGCTCCAGATGTGCCAGAGGAGGTCCAGCTATTGGCTGTCCCTGCAAGATAAGCTATTGCCACTGGGCCACAGCCTCCCCTTCCCATGGAAGGCACTGGGGCATGGCTAGCAGGCCCCCATCCCATCACACTGCTTGTGTGGCTGGGGACATGTGGAATTGGGAAGAGCTTGGGAGAGGACATGAGGCTGCCCAGGTTGTGCTGGCCACTTAAATGGCCTGAGAGCTGGGCAGCCCTAAAAGCCAGAGGCCATGACCTTTTCCTGTGCCCAAATGTGGCTTGGCCATCTTGCAGCCCATCTAGGATCAAAGCATTCACTTAGATCCCTGTAGCTAGAAGGCTTCAGCAGGTCTTCTCAAGGGACAGTTAGAGCACCCTTCCCTGTTTATGGCTGATGAGGCCAAGCATGTTGCAGGACCTTGAGTCACACTTCATGTTGATGGGAGCCCTTCACATCTGCAAGTGATGCCTGGTAGGTTTAGAATGTTTCTTCATCTCTTGGCATTTCATTTTCCAACAACGATGCCACCCAAACTTGATTTCATCTCTTCTCTGTGGATGGGATGTTTTAAAGCATTTCCGTGTGCTGGAGGAGCTGAGTGCTGCCCATGTGGATGCTTCCTGGATTTGGCTGTTTACACAGGAGCCTACTGAGTCTCCATAGGGTGAAAACATTTAGGTCTGGAGCCAGGGCTGAAATCTCTTGCTGGACATGAAGGGAAACTCCTGCAGGAGCTGACTTTCACTTGGGAGCATTGAGCCAGAAAGGGACTATTCCACCAACAGCTGCTAATACTCTGAGCTGATTCATTCCTGCCAGCCAGTTCCAGGGCAGATTAAGGTTGGACATAAGGAGAAAGTTCTTTACAATGAGAGTGGCAAAATACTGAAACATGTTGCCCAAGGATGTATTTGAAGTCCTGTTCCCTGGGTACATTGAGGATTAGATTTGATATGGCTCTGGGCAGAATGATGGAGTTGGAGGTGTCCCTGCCAACTGCAGGAAGGTTAGACAAGATGACCTCTGAAGGTCCCTTCCAACCCAATGCAGCCTGTGAATGAACAGGTTAAGGTGAGCATTTTGGAAGAGAGAAAAACTAATGGAGTAAGATTGTTACAGAACTGCTTGTCCTTCAGGAACTGCACAGCATAAGCAGAGCTCTGCCAGATAGTGAGGGTCTCTCTGAGTGTCTCCTATAGCCTGGATGTCTGTTTTTATGAGTCAGCAAAGAACTCACAGCTTCACAAATGTGCAAGCATAAAATCTCAGAACTACCATTAATGCTTGAACTTCAAGAGTCAGCAGAAAACAAATCATAGAATCATAGAATGGTAAGGTTGGAAGGGACCTCAAGGATCATCCAGTTCCAACCCCCTGCCACAGGCAGGGACACCTCCCACTAGTACAGCTCACTCAAGACCTCCTCCAACCTGGCCTTCATCACATTGGGACCAATCTCTGATCACATTGGGTGATGCTGTGCTCCACAACCTCCCTGGGCAACCCGTGCCAGTGCCTCACCACCCTCACTGCAAACAACTTCCTCCTAACATCCACTCTAAATCNGCTGCTGCAACCCTCTGATCATCTTTGCAGTCTTCTATTGAGATGCACCTTTGTCTTTCCTGCACTGCAGATGGCTTGTGGACCCTGGGGGGAAAAAAAAAAAAAAAAAAAAAAAAAAAAAATAGAAGGAATAGTCTGCAAAAAGGAAGGAAAAAACCCAAACCACCCCACAAACAAAACCAGCCCACAACCTCTCACATCTATGCAAAGCATATTGATTTACTTTGGAGTAAGAGGAAAGAAGCTGTGTAGTTTATTCTTGAAACAGAGCATGAGCCATCAAGCTCCATATCTATGTCCTCCAGCAGGAGAGGAATCTCAGTGTGCCTCTTTAAAGACAAAATATATGCTGCAACCATTGTGTTTTCAGACTGCCTTTGAGCAAGACATTAATAATAGACTTGTTCACCCCAAGCTGTTCTGTGTCAGAGAGTGCAAAAGTACCAAACTTGTGGCAGAGCTCCTATTTCAATACGATGGTAAACAGTATGAAAATCTAAATATCACATATCTGCCTGAAAACACAGCTTGGTTCTGCTCAGAATGCAGTCTTCATTCATTAATGAGTCGTTGTTAATTCTGTCTATATGTTTACACTCACATATTTCTATGTCACCCATACGAGGTCTTGCAGCACATTAATAACATGCAGCGAGTTTGGCTGCAGGCAGCTGTGCTGGGGCACACTCGAGGTTTGAATGGGGTGTGAAACTGTTCTGCTCCCCCCCCCCACCTCTGGCTCCAGGGGGTTTGGAATGTGAAAGGAGTAGGTGTCAAGTACCTTACCCCACCCCCGCAGGCTGGAATGGGAGAGAGCAAATCGCCCCAGCATAGAGATATGGCAATGGGACACATTATCTGGGAGCAGAAAGGAGCAGACTTTGAGGAGACTGCTATTGGGGGCTGTGAGAGGGCTTTAAGAGGGACTGGCAGCCACGGACTGCCAGCATGGCATTTGGACTCGGACCTTGCCTTAGACCTGGAGTCAGTCCTTGAGTCAGTCCTTGAGGGGCATCTGCAAGAACGGTGCTGAGAAAGCACAGTCCCTGCTCTCGACCGTCAGCTGCTGCCTGCCTGTGGAAGGGACCTGCCTCTGCCCTAACCGTGGG
>VWYK01004395.1:1951-14642 GCA_013399775.1 Semnornis frantzii
GGAACGGGAACAGAGGAGGGGCGGGGGGACGCGGCGGGAAGAGAGTGGGCGAAGGGCCCGGGGCGGCGGCAGCAGTCCCTGCCAGGGAGGGCAGAGCGCGCTCCGGGGCGCCCGGTGAGCGCTGCTCGCCCGCCCGGCCGGCCTGGGGTGGTCCCTGAGTACCTGCCTGCGGGCCGGCTCGGCTCGGCTCTGCTGCCCAGCGGCACCGCACATCTGCACAGGGGCTCGGCTTCTGCCTTGCTTTCTTTTCGTAAAGGGTTTCAACTTGTTGCGGGGGGCCCAGGCGGTGCGTGAGGTAAAGTGTCCTGAGTGTAGCTCTGCTGTTGTGAAACGGCGTTTATCTCCCTCTGCCTTTTGTTCGGTTAAGGCTCCCAGGTGAGCAAATACAACTTGGGTTTGATGCTGGGCTTCGTAGAACCCGTGGAGGAGGGGGAGAATGAACCCCTGTTTACCCCAGATCCAGGCAATCTTGGGTTTGTGGACTGCTTCATGCTCTGGAAGCTGAATCAGAAAGGAAGCTGCCGGCCCTGGGCTATTGCTGCACCTCTTTGCCGTGAGGAATCTTCTCCAGTAGCCTTTCCTCCCTGTCATCTCCCGAGGAACGTTGGCTGCTCTAAATGTACAACATCCTGGCTCTTCCCCGGGGCTTTGCTAATCAACCTGTGGCAGCATCCTGTTGAGTTTTAGCCGTGACCTGTCTGTATTTCAGGCTGCGCTGCAGCATCTCTTACGTTACGCAGCTTCACTTCCTTCGCTGCCCCTGCAGTGCTTCCTGGCTGGCTCTGAGAGGTCCTCCGGTGTCTGGCACAGGTTACCCAGGGAAGTTGTGGATCACAGAATCTTCGAACACATCCTGTGATTCTGTGATCCACAACCTCCCTGCAGGTGTTTAAGGCCAGGCTGGATGAGCTCTGAGCAACCTGAGGTAGTGGGAGGTGTCCCTGCCCATGGGAGAGGGGTTGGAACTGGATGATCTTCAAGGTTCCTTGCAATCCAAACCGTTCTGTGAGCACCTTAGGCAACCTGTGCTGGTGTGAGATGCCCCTGCCCGTGGCAGGGGAGTTGGAACTGGATGATCTTTAAGGTCCCTTGCAACCCATACTGTTCTGTGAGTGCTTTGCCTGGGCGAAGCTGTTGCCTTGGGTTCTTAGGGTAGTGTTTGATAGGTCTTGTTGAGACTGAAGAGTCTCTTGGTGTTTCAAGTCAGACCAAGGTCTATCCCAGTTCTCCTGTGTGACTCTTACTGCTACCAAAGGTAGCCTGTGGTGGAGGGAGCGAAGCATCTGTCTATGCTGAGCTGCTGCTGAGCTCAACGGAAACGAGAAGAGGTGATGTCAAAGTTCTCGTGTGTTTAGCTTCTCTGAAGGAGTTTGTGTGCCTGGGACGAGCACTTCTGCATCTACACATGGCTGGCAGCTGGGCAGTGCCTGCAGCAGCTTCCCTTCTGCTTTACCTGTGGAGTCTGAGTGACTGAAGGCTTCCCTTCTGTTTGAAGGCTTGCTGCTGACTTGTGCTGCTGGGTCTGGGCTCTGGTTTGCTGCAGCTGCTCCGAGTCAGATGTCCTTGCTGAAAGCTCAGGTTGTGGGTTGGAAGATCTGGCAGCTCTTCAGCTCCTCCATCGGACTACTCTCAGATCATATCCTCACTCTGCAGTCTGCTGATGATGTCTTTGAGTGCCTGACCTGGGCAGCTTTCTGTCCAGCTGCCATCTTTCTGCAGAAAGCATATTTTATCCCAAACCGTTGGATATATTGGCAGCCCCGGGACATCTTTTACATACTTTAGGAGGCTTTACCTCCTGGTGGAGTCTTTCTGCAGTGCAGGAAAATCTTCTCCCGTTGCCTAGTCGCGCTCCTGGCTGTCCCTGCTGTGTGTTGACTCCAGCTGACAATAGGAATGTGCCTTTTCTGGCATCGACTTAGAAGGGAAACCTCGAACGCCTCAGCACCACTAACAAGCCTGATTTGGGGAGTTCAAACCCTGCTGTCCTGCACTCAAACAGCCTTGTGGTTCATGACTGGTACTGCTGCAGCCTGGGAAGAAGCCAGAACCGGGTGCAGCAGTCAAACCCACACATAACCAGGCACAGACTGCATATACTTGGAAGGGACTCTCAAAGGTCGTTTTGTCCAACCCCCCTGCAGTCAGCAGTGCTCTAGGCTCCATCTAGTTGGAGCTTGAATGCCTCCAGGGATGGGGCCTTCAACATCTTTCTGGGCAACTTATTGCAGTATTCCACCAACCCTCATTGTACAGAACTTTCCTCACGGTGTGATTTATGGAAGCTCAACAGTCAAGTTTTCCTTCTCAGGTGTCCGGGCAGGTGTGTCGGGGGGGGTTTGTTCTCAATGCGCTCCCTTCAGAGGAGCTGCAACCGCCCGGCTGGGGCTGTGGCATCTCTCCTGAGCCTAATACAAGGGCCATTGTCTGAGTGAGCAGGGAGCACCAGCCCGAGAAGATTTTTCTCCAGTGCTTTAGCTTCTCAGCTCCCTTGTGTCAGTTTTGAAGTAGACAGGAGTCTGAGGCTTCTCCTGAAGTAGAATAAAACACCCGGAGCCCAAGTCCTGCCTCTGAAGGGAATTTTCAGTGCAGCCTCTGAAAGTTTCTGTTGATGGGCGTGAAAGATTCTTCAGCAAGGAGGTGAAAGAAAGCTGCTCCTGTTCCCTTGGCTAGCAAAAATGCTGAGTGGGTGTGGCAGCTGGAAAGCTCTCTATCCTCACTACGATGTCTCCACCAGACCTGTTATTATTCCCAGCTAATAATCTCCCTTCTGAGGACAGGCTGAGGGAGCTGCTTTAGCTTGGAGAAGAAGAAAGAGCTCATTCCTGTTGATAGAGATGTGCAGGGTAGTGTTGGGAGGATGCATCCAGGCTCTGCTCAGGGGTGTCCAAGGGCAGCACAAGGGGCACTGGGGGCAAGCTGGAGCAGAGGAGGTGCCACGGGAACTGGAGGGGAAACTTTGTCACTAGGACTGCTGGAGGCCTGGAGCAGGCTGCCCACAAGGGTTGTGGAGTCTCTTTCTCTGCAGACTTTCCAAACCCACCTGGATGTGATCCTGGGTGCCCCTGCCCTGGCAGGGGTGTTGGACTCAATGATCTCTGGAGGTCCCTTACAACTTTTCCAATTCTGCGATTCTGTAATAGAAGTTGTAGCACAACTCTGGCTGTTCCTACTACACACACAGAACAGACAACTCCATCTGCACTTAAGACAGCCTGGAAGGAGTTGTCTGAGTGATGAGCTGTGTCTCTTCTGGCTGGGTCATCTCACAGGTAAATTTTCTTGTGGCTTCTGTGAAGTTTGGCTTCTTCTGTCAGGAGTGCACTGGGCTACTTGTTATGAGGAGGAGGAAAACAATGTGCATGGAACATCTCTACCCTCCTGTCTACCTGGATGTGCTGATCTGTCTTGTCTGATGTTTGCAGGTGATGTGGCCACTTAAGAAGCAAACATCCTGTCCCTATTTTCCTTCCACCTTTTATTTAAGAGAGAAGCTCAAAAAGATAGAAGGTGGATGGACAGGCTCTGAAAAGCAGAGGGGTGAGATTTGCTTTCTCGTGGCCCAGTCTACAACTCCTGTCCCCAGTAGCCTCATTAGTTTTGCTCCTGAAACCTCCTGAGAAGAAGATTTCATACTCCCCACCTTGACTCTTTGCTTTTGGGCTCTACGCTGGGCTGTCTCCAGCTGTTGCCAAGTGTGTGCACTGACAGCTGAGGTCATGGAAAGCCTGAGGGAGGGTGACTCCTGGAAATCACAGCTCACTTCACCCTCCCTGCCTGTGAGGAACACTCTCCTTGGTTGTTTGAAACCTTCCAAGCTCCTGAAGATGAAGGCCATGTCTCCTTCCTGCTCATCCTGCCTTCCAGATCTCAGAGGGGATTTTCCTTTTGCCACAGCAGAGCCCACAGGAGACAATCAGTGTCACTGTCTGTCATCCTGTTTCCCCTTCTGTTCTCACCTGCATTTTGGCACAACTTGCCCCCAGGATGGTGAGCATCTTCCCAACCTGTGAGAAAGGTCAGAAGGTGAGAAGCCAGGATGTGGAGGCACAAAGGAGGGCCAGCAGAGCTGCAGGATGGAGATGAGATGTTTGTCAGCTCTGGGGAAGCACCTAACTGTCCCTCCCCAGGGCACATAGACCGTTTGCTGCCAGGCCCTCTGGGCAGGGATCAGCACTGTAATAGCAGTGCTGCTGATGGGCATCTCGCTGCCAGCACTCTGCTCTGTCCCGCCTGCCAGGCTCCTCTGTCTGTGACCTCATCAGCCTGGCATCCCAGGGAGCCAATTCAGACAGTCCTGGCTGCTGTGCAGGAACAGACACCCTTGGCAGAATGAGCAGGAGGACAATCACTGCATTGCACTCTTGACTGAGTGTTCTGGGGTCCTGTGGGCTGCATTACAGAGAATCACAGAATGGGAGGGGTTGGGAGGGATCTCTGGAGATCATCCAGTCCAACCCCCCTGCCAGAGCAGGGGCACTCAGGGTAGGGCACACAGGATCACATCCAGGTGGGTTTGGAAAGTTTGCAGAGAAGGAGACTCCACAACCTCTCTGGGCAGCCTGCTCCAGGCCTCCAGCACCCTCACACCAAAGGATTTTCTTGTGTTGAGGTGAAACTTCTCGGACTCTAGCTCATACCTCTTGTTCCTTGTGCTGTTACTGGGCACCACCAAAAAGTGACCAGCACCTTCATTTGGGTATATCCAGCTTGCTCCATGTTACTTATCGAAGCTCCTCTTGCTGGTTTGGTGCTTATAACTCTCCAGTCTGAGGTGGGCAAGTACTGTGCAGCTCAGGAAGTGCACACTGGGAGTGAGCTCCTCAGAAGGATGCGAGGTGGCTGCCATGACCTGCCAGCTGGGGTCTTCCTGGGGTTACAGATATATGTTTGTGTCTTCTCCTTGCATGGTTTCGAAGACTCTGATCATTGTCTCCCCCAACATCCTCCTGAAGACCCTGGCTGCTCGTGGCTTCGGTGGGTGGATGCTTCACTGCCTTAAGAACTGGCTGGACAGGCCCAAAGAGTGGTGGGGAAGGGAGCTCAATCCAGCTGGTGCTCAGTCCCCAGTGGTGTTCCCCAGGGCTCAGCACTGGGCCAGTTCTCTTTGATGTCTTTGTAACTGCTCTGGGTGAGAGGATTGAGGCTCCCTCAGGCAGGCTGCAGGTGAAGCTCTATAGAGGGGCCCGGCCAGGCCGGATCAGTGGGCTGAGGTTCAACAAGGCCAAGTGCTGAGTCCTGCACTTGGATCACAACAACCCCAGGAGTGCCTCAGGCATGGGGAAAAGTGGCAGGGAACTGCCCAGAGGAAAAAGCCCTGGGAGCATTGATCCACAGACAGATGAAGATGAGCCAGGCTGTGCCCAGGTGGCCAAGAAGGGCACCAGCAGCCTGGCCTGGATCAGCAGTGGTGTGGCCAGCAGAAGCAGGGAGGTGATTGTCCTGCTGTGCTCAGCACTGGTGAGGGCACAGCTTGAGTGCTGTGTTCAGTTTTGGGCCACTCACCCCAAGAAGGGCATTTAGGGGCTGGAACAGGTCCAGAGAAGGGAAAGAAAAGTGAGGAAGGGTCTGGAGAACAGGGCTGGTGAGGAGCAGCTGAGGGAGCTGAGTTTGTAGAGCCTGCGAAAAAGGAGGCTGAGAGAAGACCTCATTGCTCTCTGCAGCTCCCTGAGAGGAGGCTGCAGTCAGCTGGGGGTTGGGCTCTGCTCTGAAGTTACAAGTGACAGGGATGAGAGGAAATTGCCTCAAGTTGCCCCAGGGGAGGTTTAGTTTGGATATGAGAAGAAACTGTTCTGAAAGACTGGAACAGACCACCCAGGAAGGTGGTTGAATCCCCAGCCCTGAAGGTGTTTGAAGGAGACAGAGATGTGGTGCCCCGGGCCACGGTTTAGCTCCAGCCTTGGCAGAGTTAGAAAATGGTTGGTTAGGCTGGATGATCTGAAAGAGCTTTGTCAACCCAAAGGATGCTGTGGTGCCAGCAGTGCTGGACCACGCTGGAGGCAGGGTACTGCAGGGTAAGGGAGGACCTCAGGAACTGTGTTCTGCAGAGGGTCTTTCATGAGGGTCTTTGAGAGCCACCGTTGGCAGGGTCCAGCCAAGCCAAGGCAGCTGTAGTGTTGTGGTGAGCTCCATGTGGGCTGCCTGTACTCACCTAGGATGCTTCACAGCCTATTCTGCCTGCTGAGCTGGTATGGAAGAGGTGAGAGCACCCCAGGGAGGGAGCCTGGAGGGTGTGGGTTGTGGGAAAGCCTCTTCAGAGAGAGTGAGACCCATGGGAGGTGTGAGGGAGGATGTTGCTCAGACCTGCGGGTTGCTCCTGGCAGCATTCTAGAGGCTTTCAAAGTTAAAACCAAGCCAGGACTAGGCGACATCAAATATTTGGCTTTGCCTATTGTTTCTTATCTCTTGTGGATGGCAGATCTGAACACAGAAGGGGCGAAGTTCACTTCTCCAGCCCAGGTTCACTTTCCCTTTATAGGAGCAGCAGGTTGCTGGTTTAAACAGAGCAATGGGGAGCAGTGGCAAGACTGCTGAGGCTCTGCCTAAGCTTCTGTGCCTCAGTGGAGTTTGTCCATGCAGCTGCATGCTCCCAAGAAGCTGTGGAGTGGGGCTGGAGTCTGCAACAGGTTTCTGAGATGTCTCTGCCACCAGAGGAGGAGAGGTTGAGAGGAACAAGCAGCTTCTGGACATGCTGTGGGAGAAATGGGTAAGGTGAAAGCATGGCTGATACCTTGCCCTGGAATCCTTCTGCTCTGCGTGGGAGAAGCAGACAGGGCAAAAGACCAAGCAGAAAGTGACTGCTCTGTACTCCTGGCATGGCGTGGCAGAAGGTGTGTGTTGGGATCTAGGCCACGTTGGGGAGTGACCAGCTTGGTCCATGCTTCTAAGCAGAGTTCCTCTGGCTGATTGGGTGGTTGTGGCTCTCCAGCCTGGGCTGTCAAAGTGCTGTGCAGTTTAGGAGGTGCTTTTCTGAGGAGCTCAGCACAGGACTGAAAGTGTAGCTGGCTCCTTTGTAGGAGGCTGCAAGCTGCTCATGGGGGCGGGAGCAGCTCGTGGTGGGGTAAGGGAGGACATCCAGACACGGACACAGGTTGCCCAGGTAGGCTGTGATCTTCGATCACATTGGGTGATTCTGTGCTCCACAACCTCCCTGGAGGTGTTCAAAGCCAGGTTGGATGAAGCCTTGAACAACCTGGGGTGGTGGGAGGTGTCCCTGCCCATGGCAGGGAGGGTTGAAACTGGATGATCTTGAAGGTCCCTTCCAACCCCACCCCACTCTGTGAATCCATGAATCAGAAACTGCACTGAGGGGTTAATGGAGGCTTCCCTGGTAGCTCCTTAAATACAAGTGTCTGTTCCCAGCATAGCTGCAGCAGGAACAATGAATGCTTTGGCTCCTGATGAATGAGATCCAGTGCAACCAGGGCCCGAGAGTGGTTAGAAGTAGGAATTTGTGGAGGAGGACTTTGTGTTCTGAAAAGTGGATCGTGGCTGGAGCCTTCCTGACCTGGCACCTGCCGGGCCAAAGCCACCACCCGTGCATGATTGTGCTTTCAGGCAGTGCTCTGATCCTCAGTGACCACCACACTGCAGCAAGAGAGAAAATCGAGGAGAAGGATGGGTTTGGTCAAATTTAAACACTACTGGAGCCAGCTGGCAGGTGCCAGCCATGCTGGCATTTGTGGCATGCCAGCTAGTGAGGGGGACTTCTGGAGTGCCTGCCTGGGTGGGTGTGAGTCATGGCTTGTGAATGTCAGCATTTCTGCTTGGCTCTGGTGGAATCCAGAGGGTGGAATTCATACCCCACATCTCCTCTCTCCCACACTGCCATAGAAATGGAGGTGAGTTGTTGTGTTTCCTCTGTGGTCGCACAAAGCTGCCTGCAGAGCACTCCACAACTGTCCAGGTGGGGTTGGGATCTCTGCAGAGGAGACTCCACAGCCTCTTTGGGCACCTCTCCGGGCAGCCTGCTCCAGGGCTCTGGCACCAAAGAAGTTTCTCCTCCTGTTCAGATAGGACCTCCTGGGTTCCATCTGCACCCATTGTCACTGGGCACCACTGATGAGTCTGGCCAGTCACGGTGGTGTACAAACAGTGTGGATGCCAGGCACAGGGACATGTTTGTGGTAAGCTCTGCCTTGGAACAGCCACCTCTGGAGCAAGAAGGGGGCCTGGGTGTGAGTGTTCAATTCAGTGAGCAAGGAACATCCATATGGGAAAGTGTTGGGCTGTGTGCTTGTGGGTTTGGCTGGAGCACAGGAAGGATGAGCTCAATCCTGTGTAGAAGCTTTCTGAGGAGCTGAGCTGCCAGCCAGCTGGGAGCTGTGCTGAGGTGCAGGTCCCCCCTTGCTATATGGAGTAGCTCTCTACCATCTTTGGTGAGAGGAGAAACTTCTTTGATGTGAGGGTGCTGGAGGCCTGGAGCAGACTGCCCAGAGAGGTTGCGGAGTCTCCTTCTGCAGAGAGCTTCCAACCCTCCTGGGCATTGTGCCCCTGGACAAGCTGCTGTGGGTGCCCTGCTTGAGCAGGATGATCTCTAAAGGTCCCTTCCAACCCTCACCATACTGGGATTCTGGGAGAGGTCTGCCAGAGGTAAGATTGGAGGTTTGATGTGGTCTGCAAACACCTTGTCCACTGAGAGAATTTTTGAAGGGATACATTTCCTGTTTCCCTGAGGTTCTCCTTTGCCCTCTGGGTGCTGGGGAAGTGTGGATCCTGTCCTTGGGGTGCTGCAAGAAGCCTGGGAGGATGAGGAGTGGACACAGGCCCAGAGGAAAAGTTCTGCTTTCACTGGTGGCACCAACTTCACTTTGGTTGCATCTGTCTCCATGGGGAAAAGACCTTGATGATCATCCAGTCCAACCATGCTCTAGTGGTGGAGTCTGGTGCCAAACCATGTCCCTCAGCACCACACCTCTGCCTCTTTGAAAGGGCCCCAGGGATGGGCATTTGACCACCTCCCTGTGCAGTCTCCTCCAGTCTTTTCAAACCCTTTTAGTGAAGAAGGTCCTTATGTCTAACCTAAACCTTCCCTGGTGCAACTTGAGGCCTGTTGCTCTCATCCTATCACTTGTTACTAGGGAGCAGAGCCCCCCCTGGCTCCAGCCTCCTTTCTGGGAGCTGTAGAGAGCAATGAGGTCTCCCCTCAGCCTCCTTTTGTCCAGACTAAACACCCCCAGCTCTCTCAGCTGCTCCTCCCCAGCCCTGTTCTCCAGACACTTCCCCAGCTTTGGTGCCCTTCTCTGGACCTGCCCCAGCCCCTCCATGTCCTTCTGGCAGTGAAGGACACAAAACTGAGTCCAGTACTCAAGGTGTGGCCTCACCAGTGCTGAGCCCAGGGAGACAATCACCTCCCTACTCCTGCTGCTGACACTGTTCCTGATCCAAGCCAGGTTGCTGGTGCCTTTCTTGTAGTAGGAGCATTATTTTCAGTGCCACAATTGCCCTTCCAGTTTCTTTCAGTGTGAATCTGAGTGGTTTATCTAACTCCTTTAAGAGGAAGTAGTGACTTTGGCTTTCTGGTTCCTTTGTCACTTGGTGTCCTAGAAGGAGCTGGTTTTCACAGCAAGCATTTGATACACACCAGAACTCTGCTCAGCTCTTCCTCTGAAAGTTTTGATTGTCTTCTTCCTGGACTTTCTCTTTGAGTTTAGATGTTTTAAGGACACACTTAGCACCTTAACCTACAAGTGTCACATGCTGCTTTTTGCCTCTGCTCACTGATGGCATGAGCTGCCTTCAAAAATGGGTAATGAGCCTGCTCACTGCTGCCTCTTTGGCGTGTTCCTGTCTTCTGCACCTTGAGAGAATGCTCTGCTGCTTGAGCTCACAGATGTCTTAATGCTGAGTCTGTGCTAGTAGTGTCTGGAGAGGCTTTTGTGGGAACAAGGGGGCTGGTTTCTCCCATTTGCCAGCACATTTGTAGGTGACACCAAGCTGTGTGGTGCTGTGGACTCACCTGAGGACAGGGTTGACATCCACAAGGATCTTGACACTCTTGAGAAGTGGCCAGTGCCAACTGCATGAAGTTCAACCAGTCACAGAGCAAGGTCCTGCAGCTGGGTCAGGCCAACCCCAGGCAGAAATCCAGGCTGGGTGCAGAGTGGGTTGGGAGCAGGCCTGGGGGGTGTTGGGTGCTGAGCAGCTCCCCAGGAGCCAGCAGTGCCCTCCTGCAGCCCAGCAGGCAGCTGTGTGCTGGCTGCAGCCAGAGCAGTGTGGGCAGCAGGGCAGGAGAGGGCATTGTGCCCCTTGGCTCTGCTCAGACCTCACCTCCAATCCTGCCTCCAGCTCTGCTGTGCCCAGCAGGAGGAGGGCACAGAGCTGTGGAGTGAGGCCACAAAGATGCTGCCAGGGCTGGAGCAGCTCTGCTGTGAGCACAGGCTGAGGGAGCTGGGGGGGTGCAGCCTGCAGAGGAGAAGGCTCCAGGGGGAGCTCAGAGCTGCTGCCAGTGCCTGAAGGGATCCTGCAGGAAGGCTGCAGAGAGACTTTTGCTGAGGGGGTCTGGAGCCAGGCCAAGGGGGAATGGTTTGGAGCTGAGGCAGAGCAGGTTGGAGTGGAACTGAAGAAGAAGTTGGTGAGTGTGAGGCTGGTCTGACACAGGCTGTCCAGGGAGGCTGTGGCTGCCTGCTGCCTGGAGGTGTTCAAGACCAGGCTAGATGAGGCAGCCAGGTCTAGTTGAGAGGTTTTGGAGTAGATGATCTTTAAGGTCCCATCCAACCTGAGCCATTCTAGGGTTCTAGAATTCTATAATTTCCTGAAGTCTTCTCGAGTCTTCCTGGCACTTGAGGGTTAATCCTGGGTGTTGTAGAGTGGACTATTTTTTGCCTTTAAAATGTTAACCTTTAAAATAATAGGAGATCTGGTGAGATGATATGCCCTGCCTTGACTCCAAACCTGACCTCTTAGGCAGGAGATGGGGAGGATTAAGTTTCAAACTCCTTCTAGGCTTTCCTTTAATGAAGCTTAGGTCTTGGGTGACCTCAGGGTGGGCTGGCAGAGAAATCTCCTGCAGGATTTCCCAGTTCTTTGGAGTCCACCTGGTTTGTGCTGGCATCTGTTAAGAGGAACCCTTTACTAGTAACTTAAGCCCTGCCAGTTCCAAATAGAGTGAATGATGATCTGGGACAGGCTGGCAAAGGTTTCAGTGGAGCTGATCCTTTGGTCCATTTGAAGCCATGGAGAGGGCCAAGCCAGCTTCAATCCTGCTGCCTCTGCACGAAGGTCTGAGTCCAGACTGATGGGGTGAGACCTCTTCACAGAATCGTAGGGGTTGGAAGGGGCCTCTAGAGACCATGGAGTCCAACTCCGCTGCCAAAGCAGGGCCACCCAAGGCAGGTCACACCACAGGAACACATCCAGGTAAGGCTTGGAAGTCTCCAGAGGAGGAGACTGCACGACCTCTCTGGGCAGGCTGCTCCAGGGCTTTGTCATCTTCCCCTTAAAGACATTTTTCCTCATGTCGAGGGCGGTGGTTGATGGTTTGGCACTGGAGGGCTTATTCAGAGCTCCTTGGTGTGTGCTCTGGGGTCAGGGACTTCTTGTCTTCTCCCCTGCCCCCAGCTTTGGCTAAGGGCCAGCAAGTAATTGCCTTGAGGACAGCCAGAGCCTCCCAGTTATTTATTCACATGCTGGTGCCTCCCTGTCAAGTCGTCAAGCTGCTCTAAAAACAGCTGTGTCAATGGGTTTTGGTGGCCATTAAACCCTGCTGCAGCAGAGTAGGGGAGGGTGGGGGAGGGCTGGTTTATTTTTGGCTGAGGGTTGTGTAGTTGTTACTGGAAGAATGGGTCCTTTCCAGGGCAGCAGCCAGCAGCCTGGCTCCTATGGCAACGGGAGGGACACAGCTCCTGTGAGCTGGGACTGGAGGCTCTGGGAAATGAAATGTCGCTTAATTTCCCCTGGACTCTGCTGGTTATTTGATCTGGCTCTGGGCTGAAGTAGTTTGAGCTCTGGAGAGGAATAGAAACTCCTCAAAGTGCTCACTGAGCACTCTGGAATGGCCTCTCAGGCACAGGCATTGGGATATATAAGGAGCTACGGTCAGAAGGAAGCACAGGGTGGGTTAGGTTGGAAGGGACCTCAAAGCTCAGCCAGTGCCAACCCTCTGCCAGGGTCAGGGACACCTCTCACCAGCACAGGTTGCTCAAGGCCTCATCCAACCTAGCATTAAACACTGCCAGGCTTGGAGCCTCCACAACCTCAGCTGCCTGGCTTTGGGTTTAGGGTTGCTCAAGGCTCCATCCAACCTAGCTTTGAACACCTCCATGCTTGGAGCCTCCACAACATCTCCAGGCAACCTGTCCCAGTGCCTCACCACCCTCATGGGGAAGAATTTCCTCCTGCTGCCCAATCTAAATCCAGCTTCTTCCAGTTTGAAACCATTCCCCCTTGTCCTGTCACTCCATGCCTTTGTACAAAATCCCTCTCCAGCTCTACTGTAGCCTCCTTCAGTTACTGGAAGGCCACTCTAAGGTCTCCTGGAAGCCTTCTCCTCTGCAGGCTGCCCAAGCCCAACTGTGCCAGCCTGGCCTCCCAGCAGAGCCCTTCCAGCCGTGCCAGCATTGCTGTTGCATCCTCTGGCCCTGCTCCAACAGGTCCCTGTCTGTGCTGAGGACTCCAGAGCTGCCCCAGCATTGCAGGGGAGGTCTCAGCAGAGCACAGCAGATGGGCACAATCTCCTCCCTGCCCCTGCTGC
>VWYK01004395.1:15415-25473 GCA_013399775.1 Semnornis frantzii
GACTTTTTTTTTTTTTTTTTTTTAATCCCTAAAGTATTCTGGAAGAAAAGCCTGGAAAATTCCCAGAAGAATTCTCCCTACAGATTGTATCCAGCTGGATCTTCTCTTTTGGTTGAGTATTTGTCTGCTTTAATGCTCTTTGTGAATAAACCAGACAAAAACCCAAGCCAAAAGCCCGTGGCTGTCATCACTGTTGTGTGGGGACCACTCTGAACTGGTCTGCAGAATTGTCTGAATAGGCTTTGTGAGGCCTGGAAAGGTTTTTGTTTTTTTTTTAATCCTCCGTTGGCTTAGCTAGAGGGCAGGGAGGTTTTGTTTGACTCCCTGAAAACACCCAGGGCTGAGTGGCATCACTTCTGAGAGCTGAGCTGAGTGGATTGAATGGGAAGGCTCAGGCAGAAAGCTGATCCTGCAGAACCTTTTTGTGGTTCAGTGCTGCTGGGGAGTTCTCCAGAGCAGACAAAGCAAAAGCTTTAAAAAACAAACCAAAACAAAGCACCCCACAGTGCCCAGGGACAGAACTGGGCATAACAGAGATTAAAACAGAGGCATGACATGGGTTGGCTTGGAAGAGACTTTAGCAATCATCCAGTGCCAAACCCTCTGCCATAGGCAGGGACACCTCCCACTGGCTCAGGTGGCTCAAGGTCTCATCCAACCTGGCCTTGGATACCTCTAATGAGGTTGTGGAGCACAGAATCACAGAACATGACCAAAGATCACATTCTTTGAGATCAAAGATCACATTCTGTGATTCTGTGCTCCACAACCTCCCTGGGCAACCTGTGCCAGTGTCTCTACCACACAAGAAGTGCCCTAGCATCCCTGAGGTCATTTGGGTGGCTTCTGAGTGGCTTCCTTCAGGAGCCCGCTGCAGGAGGTCAGTGGCAATGGTGGCCTTGGGGAGGAGAGGTTCAGTGGTGAACTGTCCTCAGCAGAACCTGCTGTGGTGCTTAGCACCTCTCAGAGAACCACAGAATGGTTTGGGTTAGGAGGGACCTTAAAGCTCATCCAGTGCCAGCCCCCTGCCATGGGCAGGGATACCTCCCACCAGCACAGGTTGCTCAAGGTCTCATCCAGCCTGGCCTGGAACACCTCCAGGGAGGTTGTGGAGCACAGAATTGCAGAATGAAGCTGCTCTTGATCCTTTCAGAAGCCAATCTCAGCAACTGCTTCAGCTGCACATCTCAGTGCCTGCAGAGGCCTCCAGCTCAGAGCAGCACTCAGCTGCCTGGCTTTGGGCTTGGGGTGTTTTTTTTAGGGGGTGGAATTTCAGCCAAGCCCTTTGACAGAAGCTGCAGCCCCAGTGCTGGTGGCTCCATTGCTGTGTGTGGATGGATGTGTGAAGTCCTGGAGAGAAATTCTGCTTCTCCACTTCCTTTGGGAGCAGGAGGCTTGGGGGCTGGGCAGTGCTCAGCATTGTGTTCATAGAGGCATGGAATGGTTTGGCTTGGAAGGATCTGAAAGCTCATCCAGTGCCAACCCCCTGGCATGGGCAGGGAGACCTCCCACCAGCACAGGTTGCTCAAGGTCTCATCAAACCTGGCTTTGAGCAACTCCAGGGACGTCATGGAGCACAGAAGCACAGAAAGTGATCTATGATCTATGATCACATGCTGTGATTCTGTGCTCCATGACCTCCCTGGGCATCCTGTGCCAGTGTCTTACCACCCTCATACTGAAGAACTTCTTCCTAAGCTCCAGCCTAACTCTGCTCTCCCTCACCTTCAAACCATTCACTACCCTCCCTGCTAAGCCTTTATTAATGATCTCTACTCTCTATCTCCCCTCTTCCAGCTTCCATCCATTGTCCCTCATCCTATCACTCCAAGCCCTTGCAGAAGTCCTTCCCCAGATTTTTTTTTGACTCCAGGCTGCAGGGAAGAATTTGTCTTGACTGTTGGCTGACCCTGTCCTGCCTGAACTGTTGTCCCTCATGGTGGCAAACCCTCTTTGCTCTGCAAACATAAACCAGGCTCTGCTTTCTGCTGCTCCAAGGGGGAGAAGAGAGCTCCTCATTGTTCCTCTCCTTAGCTCGATGAGCAGTCAAGTGGTTCCTGTGTATAAATAGTGTAAAGTGCTTTGGGATCCTTCAGGATAAAAGAGGCCTTGTGAGGGACAAGAGGACCTTGTTTTGACACAGAAGGAGTCCCCAGTGGCCACCCAGTGCCTGCTGGTCTCTGTTTTGCCTCCCAGCTCCCCGCGGGGATGTGGAGGGGCTGTTGGCTTCCCTGCTTCTGTGCTTTGGGAAGCAGCAGGCAGGAGGGGTGGGGGTGTGCTCTCAGGATGTGCTGGCTCTGTGTGTGTGTTGTGTTGGGAGCAGGGAGCCCTGTGAAGGGGTTTTGTTGGCTTTGTGGCCAGGCACAGGCTCCCTCACTGCCTTTTTCTGTTTTGTGCCTTCTTTTGCTTAATGCTTCTGGGATTGGTTTTCTGCTCAGTCCCTTTTGTCCTCGGGACTCCCAAAGCCTTGCCCAGCTTTGGCTAACCCACTCAGAACACAATTCACAGAGTCAGAGGATTGTTTGGGTTGGAAAAGCCCTCTGAGGTCATCCACTTCAACCACCAACCCAACCCTACCATGGGCACCAAACCATGCCCCCAAGTGCCATGGCCACATCTTGCTGGAACATTTCCAGGCATGGGGACTCCACCATCTCCCTGGGCAGCCTGTGCCAATCCCTCACCACTCTGGCACCAAAGACATATGTCCTCCTCTTCAACCTAACCCTACCTTGGCACAATTTCAGGCCAGTTCCTCTCCTCTCCCCTGATGCCAGGGAGCAGAGCCCAACCCCAGCTGCCTGCCGCCTCCTCTCAGGGAGCTGCAGAGAGCAATGAGCTCTGCCCTCAGCCTCCTCTTCTGCACCCTGCACACCCCCAGCTCTCTCAGCTGCTCCTCCCCAGCCCTGTTGGTTGTGTGTGGTGCTGACCTGGTGAATTCTGACTGAGTCTGCAATCTGTGCTGCTTGTTATTGCTGCTTCAGTCCCCTGAGGAGCAGGAGGGCAAAGAGCTCTTCTCCTGAGAGCCAGGTTGTGTGTCCTAGAACAGGTGGCTCACCGGGTGGCTTAGGCAGACAGTTCCTACATCTGGAACTTAGGAAGAAGCTCTTCAGTAGGGTGAGGAGACACTGGCATGGGTTGCCCAGGGAGGCTGTGGAGCACAGAATCACAGAATCTCCTCCCTGGAAGTGTTCAAGGCCAGGCTGGATGAGGCCTTGATCAACCTGTGCTGGTGGGAGGTGTCCCTGCCAACGGCAGGGGAGTTGGCACTGGATAGTCTTGAAGGTCCCTTCCGACCTAGGCCATTGTCTGATTCCATGAGGATTCCTCACTGGATACCTGACTCTCATCAACATCAGCTGGAATTAAATGTCTGTATCTATCTTCTTGAGGGGTCTGTAAGCAATGCAGCAGCTTGAGGCCGGATAGGAGGATGGAGGATTTGGCAGGTGTCCCAAGGGGTGACAGCAAAACTGTCAAGTGCCAGTGAGGGGTGATGCCTAAATTCAGAGGATGCTGAGGTGAGATGCTCCTGCGGGATCTTCGTTATCCTTTATAAGCTTATAGAGTCCTTGAATGGTTTGGTTTGAAAGGAACCCCAAAGCTCATCTGGTGCCAACTCTCCTGCCATGGGCAGGGACACCTCCCACCAGCACAGGTTGCTCAAGGCCTCATCCACCCTAGCCTGGAACAGCTCCAGGGTGCTGTGTCAGTCAAGAGGTAGGGCCAAGCAGAGCATACCAAAAATGGCCAAGTCCTTGTTGAATAGCAGTGGCTTTCCAAGTGGTATCCACCTCCCTCAGAGCCACCATGAGCATTCCTGGTAAGAGCAGGTGGTGGAAACGCTGCTTTGTGCTCCTCACTTCTCAGCAGCTCCTGAAATCTGGTGAAATAAAGTGAGGCCATGCCCCTGGGAGCACCTAATCACTTGAAGGGTAGTGGGCAAGAAAAAAGGGGCCAGTCTCCATTCAGTGGTGTCCTATAGTAGATGAAAGGCAACAGCCACAAAGTGGATGGAACTCGGCAGGTTCCATCTGAACAGGAGAAGAAATTTGTGTGATGTGAGGCTGCAGAACCCTGCAGCAGGCTGCCCAGAGAGGCTGTGGAGTCTCCTTCTCTGGAGACTTTCCAAACCCAGCTGGATGTGTTCCTGTGTGCCCTGCCCTGGGTGATCTTGCTCTGGCAAGGGGGTTGGACTGAGTGATCTGCAGAGGTCCCTTCCAACCCCTCCCATTCTGTGATTTTAGACAACAGGCAGAAGAAGATAAAGGCAGTTCCCAAACTGTGCTCTGGGGAACCTGAGGCAGCAGTGCTGAACGAGCCCAGTTGCCATTTGAAGGGTCAAGGAGGAGAGGTTGGGGCCAAAATGTGTTTAGAAGAATAAAAGGCAATTCCTGAGAGGAATCTCTTTGCCTCCCTGGGTGTCTGGCTGGGTTTTGCCTTCTCTCCAGCCCTGGAGGCACCAGTACGTTGAGCTCCCAGCATGTTGCAGCATGCCAAGGTGGAAAGCAAAGCCTTCAGCTCTGCATCCTGGGTCAGCAAGCAGCTTTGCATCCTGGGTTGGCTTTTTTCTTCTCAGAGAACAGCAGTGTGGGAGCAACACCAAGCAGCTGGATCAGTGGTAGGGCACAAGGCTTGAGGAGCCTCAGAACCTGAAGATGCTTCAGAGCTACTGCTTGGTTTACAGGTGGCTGTCCCACCCCTCCTCTCCCAAGCTCCCTGGGCTGATCTGTACTTTATTGATGATCCCAGGACTTCATTTGCCCTGTTTCTCAGCGACCCAAGTGCTGGAATTCCCACAGTTTCTCTCCAGAGGTGCTTTTTTTTGTGGTCTAGAAGCTGCACAATGATGTGAGTCAAAAAGTTTTTAGTTCTTAGCAGAGCATTCCTTTTCTCAGGGAATAGAAGCAGAGGTAGTCCAAGCTGAGGTGTGTCTCCAGTGCTAGGTGAAGGCCTGTGGGAACCTCTCCTTGAAGATGTTAGGAGGTTAAAATAGTCCTGAATTCTGTTAAATTTGATCCAGTGATAAAAAGTAACTTTCCCCCCTCCTCCTGGGTGGTTTGCAGTCATCCCATTAACCCACCCAGGCAAGTCAGGAAGTGCTGCTGCTGCTTCCAGCTCCTGCAACAGGGTACTAGATAAGAGCTGAAGCCTTGGGGCTGTGAAGTAGGTTAGTGCTGGGTGTAGATCAAAGGATCTTTACCTCAGCTTCCAAAGAGGTGAGGGAGGAAGAGCTGCTCTGCCCTTCCCTTCTCCAGCTTGTGCCTGCAGTGCAGGGAGAACTGAGCCTGTGTGCTGTGGGGTGAGGGTGAGCTGCTGGGGGATGTGGCAGGACCAGCAATCATAGAGTCACAGCATGTCAGGGGCTGGAAGGGACCTCCAAAGCTCCTCCAGACCAACCCTCCCTGCAAAGCAGCATCACCCAGAGCAGATCTCACAGGAACACATCCCAGGACCTCTTGAATATCTCCAGAGAGGGATACTCCACAACCCCCCTGGGCAGCCTGTGCCAAGCTTCTGGCACCCTCACAGGGAAAAAATTCCTCCTCATGGTTCCATGGCACTTCCTATGTCTCAGCTTCCACCCTTGCCCCTTGTGCTGGCATTGGGCATCCCCCAGCAGAGCCTGGCTCCAGCCTCCTGCCACTCACCTGCACATCTTTATCAGCATTGCTGAGGTCACCTCTCAGGCTCCTCCTCTCCAAGCTCCCAGCCCCAGCTCCCTCAGGCTCTCCTCCTACCAGAGCTGTTCCATTCCCTTCAGCATCTTTGTGGCTCTGGGCTGGACTCTCTCCAGCAGTTCTGTGTCCCTCTGGAACTGGGTGGCCCAGAACTGGACACGGGACTCTGATGTGATCAAAGATCACACTCTGCTTCTGTGCTCCACAACCTCCTTGGGCAACCAGTGCCAGTCTCTCCCCACCCTCATCTTCACTCTCACTCTCCTCTCTCCCAGCTCAAAGCCATTGTCCCTTCTCCTGGTACTCCCAACCCTTGTCCAAAGTTCCTCCCCAGCTCTTCTGGAGCCCCTTCAAGTACTGGAAGGCTGTTCTGAGGTTTGCTTGCAGCCTTCTCCAGGCTGCACAGCCCCAACTCTCCCAGCCTGTCCCCACAGCAGAGGGTCTCCAGCCCTCTGATCATCTTGATGGCCTCCTCTGGACTTTCTCCAGCAGCTCCAGATCCTTCTCCATCTTTTTGATGTCAACCACCTGCTCTTGATACTTCAGCACAGGTAGAGGCTGAAGAAAATGGCAACTTCCTCTTGCACTTCAGGATCTAGCTCAAGCTTTACACCCTGTGACTCATAACCCTTGGGAACAGAGGATGGACTTAAGCCATGAGTTCTGGTACTGCCTGCCCACTGCTTTTCCTGAGAAGATGCCCTGGGAGGGCTTGGAGCAGTGCTCAGCAGGGAGCACTGACACCAGCTGCAGCTTCACGCTGCACAGAGGAGGCTTCTTGCTGAGCTTTCTGCTGGGCAGCCTGAGCTGTCATTGTGCCTGTTGTCCAACCTTGATTCCCCCACACTCACCTTTGATGCTCTCCATCACTCTAATCATCTACAGCTCTCAACTTTCCTGACCCAGCAGAGGACCAGAGCCAGAAAGAAGAGAGGGGGTGGAAGAAAACACTTGAGGAGGACTGAACTGGTGCTGTGAGCTGCTTTGGTGGTGAAAGGTCAGTGTCAAGGCTATTGACCTGTGATGTCTATCATTTTGGGGTCATGATGGGAGCTCTTTACCTGCAGGCTTTAGTGTTCCCCTCCTTGGATGGCTTCATTTGCCTTCTGGCTGCTTTTTAGGCTGCGTGTGATGGGCTGGCAAGTTGGAGGCCTTTCAGTGGGGTGGGTAAGGTGATGGTGCTGATGTTTTTTGTCTAGAGAGGAACTTGGGTCATGCTTTCAAAGGGTGGAGTTTAGCCTTGGTGAAGAATGAGGTCTTCAGTCACACCCCTGCATTGCACATACCAAGGTGAGAAGGTCTGCCCTGCTTGCTCAGAGCTGCCTCAGGGCCAGAGTTGCACAATCCAAAGTGAGAAGGTCTGCCCTGCTTGCTCAGAGCTGCCTCAGGGCCAGGGTTGTCAGATCCAGCTCAGATAGACTCCAGTGTGGCCACAGCTTGCCCTGCAGGCCAGCAGTGTGCCCACTGCCTGGGTAAAGTGGTTGTATTGGCTGGAGGCTGACCATGGAGCACTGAGGAGGCTGCACCTTAGATATGAGTTCAGTTTTTGGGCTCTAACTCCAAGAAGGACATTGAGGGGCTGGAGCAGTTCCAGAGAAGGACAGTGAAGGTGATGAAGGGTCTGAAGGACAGGGCTGGGGAGGAGCAGCTGAGGGAGCTGGGGATGTGCAGTGTGGAGCAGAGGAGGCTGAGGGCAGAGCTCATTGCTCTCTGCAGCTCCCTGAGAGTTGGAGCCAGGTGGGGCTTGGGCTCTTCTTCCAAGGGGCAAGTGACAAGATGAGGGGAAAAGGCCTGATGTGGCACCAGGGAAGGTTTAAGTTAGACATGAGAAGAAACTTCTTGACTGAAAGGGTTCTCAAAGCCTGGCTCAGGCTGCCCGGGGAAGTGTTTGAATCCCCATCCCTGGAGGTGCTGGCAAGAGGCAGGGATGTGGTGCTGAGGGCCATGGGTTAGCCCCAGCCTTGGCAGAGTTAGGGACTGGTTGGACTGGGTGAGCTGAAAGGGCTTTGCCAGCAAAGTGTCTCTGTGATTCTCTGCTAGGCTTGCAGCCGTTTGGGAGCTGCACTTGGGGCAGGGTAAGTGCTGCAGGAATTCCTGCAGCAGGTCTGTGTCAGTGCTGGCAGAGATCTACTGGATTCTAACTTCCTTGCTATCATTCCAAAATCAATCCTGCAAACCAAGGACACTTTGAGTGGCCTGGGATTGATTTCATTTGCTTTGGCCTCCTTCCTTCCCCATCCATCAGCTGCTGCTTTGGGGCAGGTTGTGCAGCAGCAGCAGCAGCCTGCAGGCCTGGCTTGCTCTGCTCTTTAATTAACTGCTACTGTTCCTCTGCAAGTCGAGGCAAACCTCCCCAGGCAGGGCTGGGATGACTAAATCAATGTCTGGCCAGCAGGAGAACGTGCTGCATGCTTTCTGAGCTGCCTGCCTGCATGTACCTTAACACACTGATCTGGTGGGCCAAGCAGGGAGTCCTGCAGGATCTTGGCCATCTCTCCTATGAAGACAGGCTGAGAGCCCTGGGGCTCTTTAGGCTGGAGAAGAGAAGGCTGAGAGGGGATCTGATCAATGTATTTAAATAGGGATGGGGGACAAGAAGAAGGGGCCAGGCTGTGTTCACTGGTACCCTATGATAGCACAAGAGGCAATGGACACAAACTGGAAGCCAGGAGGTTCCACCTCAACATAAGGAGAAGCCTCTTTAGTGTGAGGGTGCTGGAGGCCTGGAGCAGGCTGCCCAGAGAGGTTGTGGAGTCTCCTTCTTTGGAGAGATTCCAGCCCCACCTGAATGCGTTCCTGTGTGCCCTGCCCTGGGTGCTCCTACTCTGGCAGTGGGGCTGGACTGGGAGATCTGCAGAGGTCCCTTCCAACCCCTCCCATTCTGTGAGTCTATTATTGTGTGATTGAGGTGGCTCAGCACACACAACACAGCAACTCTCTGTGCTGGGCTTCTGTTCCCAGGTGCTCAGCACCTGCAACTGGAGCCAGACTGCTTCTGCTCTCCAGATTGTCCTAAGGGATCAGTTTCACTATCACAGACTCACACAATGCCAGTTTGGAAGGAATCCCAAGGGTCATCTGCTCCAACCTCTCTAGGTGGTGGTGCAGCTGTAATGAGCTGCCCAGCAGCCTGCCAAGCTGAGCCTTCAACCTGCCCAGTGCAGGGCACTGCACTGCTGCCTTGGGAGATGATTCCAGTGCCCAACTGTGCCCATGGGGAACATTTCCTTCTGGAGTGCAGTGGGAATGTCCCCAGCAGTGACTTGTCCCCATCCCCCATTGTCTTCTCCATGGAACTTCTTGTCAAAAGGGGATCTTCATCCTCCTGGTAGCCACCCTTTGTGCCCAGGTCCATGGTGATAAAGATCTGCCCTGAGCCTTCTCTTCTCTGGGCTGCACAAACCCAGCTCTCAACCTTTCCTCACATGGCAGAGAAGTTCCAGTAGGATGAGAGCCCAAGAAGGTGAGACCTTGCAGTGGTTCAGGTCGGAAGTGTTCTCTGCCTTGTCTTGTGCTCTTCCCCAGCTGCACAGCTGTGGCTCGCAGTCAGGCAGGGCAGGATGAGCACAGGGCAGGATGAGCTCAATCCCTCTTCATTCCTTTGGGCTGTTTTTACAGGTGGCTCATCCTTCCCTTCTTAGTCCTCATGGAGGTGCTTCACTGTGTCTCAATTTTCTGGGACTTCAGGCGGATTAGAGCAGACTGGGGATAGAGGAGGCCACAGCAATGCTGGCAGGGCTGGAAGCTTTCTGCTGTGAGGGCAGGCTGGGAGACTTGGGCTTGGTCAGCCTGGAGAACGGTGCAGGAGACCTTCTGGTGGCCTTGCAGTGCTTTAAGGGGCTGAGCAGTGTAGTTTTGTTTGGAAGAAACCTTTAAGATCATCCAGGAGAGCTCTGAGTTGTTCTCCATGATGCCTGTCACCAGCTCTGAGCTGCTACCTTTGCTGCCAGTGCAGCTGCACTCTGCTGCCAGCTGTCACTGCCAGCTGTTAGACTGGAGAAAAATGTGTCCTTGTGAAGGGAGGGAGCTGGAAGGAACCTTTCAAGCTCCTGCAGTCCAACCCCCTGCACTCAGCAGGGACATCCCCAGCCAGAGCAGGCTGCTGACAGCCCCACACAGCCTGCCCTGCAGTGGTGCCAGCCATGGGGCAGCTCCCACCTCTCTGGGCAGCCTGGCACAGGCTGTCCCCACCCTCAGGGGCAAACATTTCTCCTTTCTCTCCTTTCTCTCAATCTCCCTCTTGCACTTCAAACCATGCCCCCTTGGCCTGGCACAAAAGGCTCTGCTCACAAGACCGTTCCCTTGTTAGCTTCAGTTCTGAGTTTCTGAAGCCCAGGCCTGGCTGGGATGGCAAAAAGCAAAAGGAATCAGTTGCCT